>JAQKPX010000005.1:29819162-29829751 GCA_030068255.1 Clarias angolensis | reverse complement strand
TACTGTCGAGCTGGTAGTAACAGTACATCCTTCTAAACGCAGGCTGAATTGTGAAAGCTGTTGTGTGCTGGTTTTGGAGCCAATAAGTAATATCTCTGTCTTATCTGAATTGAGTAAAAATTGGATTTATTGACAGAGTCACGTTGATGAACATAGGTGAACATGTCTGAAAAATATATTAGTAGTTCTGCTTTGTAAATAATTTCATGTATAAGCTGCAGAAACGGGTGGGCGGTTTGGAAACTTTAGAACTTTCTGTTTCTTCTAAACAAGCATCATTCATGGACAGAATTTGTGTACACGTGACAGGTAAAGACTGGCAATTAAACAAACGTGAGTTCCTAATCTGTGTTTATTTACTAAACAGACGCATAAAAAAAAAATCAAACCATGCATCAAGCAAACAATCGACATCTCTGAGGTAGAACAGGATCGGGAAGGTGAGCGAAACTATGTTCTGCATAAACATGTGAATACGTTTTCTTCACGCTGAATAAAGACTAGTGGTGACGTTAAAACCAGGGACAAAAATGCACACTGTTGGAAATTTATTAGATAGCTCTACCTTGGACCTACATTGATATGACACATTATCTACTTTGATTGTCAGTCATAAAAATAAAAAATCTGAAATTTTAATGTAACTTTAGAATGATGCATGTCTGCGACGCCTGTACTGACTATAACGCCGTAGTTGATGAGAACAATTACCCTCATTACCAACAGTTTATTTATTCTTCAAATTCATATCTGTAAAATTAATTTAATTCTGAATTTGCAGTTATTAAAAAAATAACCAATATCAAGCTAGGAAATTACATCATGGACAGGCCATTAAGTGGTGAATGCAAACAGCAAAACCGTTAAATAAAATTAAAACAGGTTAAATTATAAGTAATGGGTTTATTGTCACATTTTGTGCACAAGTTGTAAATATTAACCAGCATGTGCCAGTGAGATCTGACCATCACACCAATATGTGTTTTTAAACTTCATGATAATTCCTGATTATATTCTGCATTTGCTGTTATAACTCCACCTTTTTCATCTCCACCTTTCAGTACTTTTTAAAAGTGGTTGTGGGGATTTGTGCTCATTTATCCACAAAAATCAGGTCAGTGAGGTTAAGGGTGTAGTCAGTGTTCCAGGTTTTCCCAAAGGTGTTTAGTGTGCTGGCGGTACGCCGGCATAGTGGTTAGCACTGTGACCTCGCACCTCCAGGGTCAAGAGCTCCATCGATTGCTTGGTGGGTTTCCTCTGGGTACTCCAGTTTCCACCCACAGACATGCAGAGCAGGCTAACTGGCATTCCCAAAATTGCCTGTAGAGTGTGTGTGTGTGTGTGTGTATACCCTGCAATGGATTGACACCCTGTCCAGGGTGTACCCCACCATGTGTCCTAAGTCTCCTGGGATAGACTTCAGGCCCTGATGACCCTGTATACAGAATAAAGTGGTATAGACAATGAATATCTGAATCTATATCGCTTATCCTGTACAAGGTTGCAGAGGGCCTGAGACGGGGTACACCTAGACAGGCACACACACACACACACGAATGTGCACACACTACGGGGCAATTTGTAAATGGCAATTACCCTAATCTGCATGTCTTTGGACTGTGGGAGGAAACCGCGGAGTACCCAGAGGAAACCTACCAAGAATGGAGAGAACATGCAAACTCTAAATACACAGACTTTGACCCTGGAGGTACGAGGCCACAGTGCTAATCTCTGTGCCACCTTACATACTGTATATACCGTATATAGAGATATGAAATAAAGATTTTTTCATTTGTTCAGATGGAAAGTTTGAACTTCACCTTGCATAACTGGGCAATCATATAAACTGCCTAAAAATGGGGAAAAATGCTCTTTGGATGGACCACAGTATCTAATTCATAAACCGGATCCACACTGGACTTATTAGTTCATGCTAAGGCTTTGTATTTCTTTTCCACAAGGTAAGTTTTTACTCTGAGTAGTAGGGTCAGGTAGAAAGAAGCTCATGCTATCTACTACTACTCATTTATAGTAGATCAATATCAATCCAACAAATGTTAGTAATAACATTTGTAGTAATAATAATCATAATAATAATCATAATAATAATCATAATAATCATAATCATAATAATAATAAAATAGCATGTAATAAATGAGAAGACATAAAGCAAAAGCCCTTATATCTCATAATTTTTTTCTGGCATTTTTTTCACACTACACATACAGATAAACAGTGAATATACAGTTCTATGAACTGCATCTTGTAAACAGTCTTTAATGGTTTAAAGTAAGTCCCATTAGAATTAATAAGGATCTCATAGACCTCTGTGCCAGTTTAAGGAACGAAACACAAAACTTCACATAAAACATGTAAATTACAAAAGCATTAAAAGAACGCTCCATGCAAATATTTTAAGACATGCTTTTAAAGCAGATGCCTTTATCCTAGGTTTAGGTAAAGCCCTTTTCCCCACATTTTTTTTTGTTGCTCTACAGTTTCAGATGTGATGCAGTTTATCAGGGTTTTTGTAACTTTTATAACAAAACGATTGCTTGCGATGTGTACGCGTGGGATCGTTGTGAATCAGCTTGAAGACTAGGTCCTTACTAGTATGATGACTTTGGCATGAGGTATTTCAAATGTTAATGCTGCCCATTTGTTCTTCCTTCTCTTTTAAAGCCAACCATGTACCTGTACCGCTCCCTAAAGCTATTTTTTGTTTTCATAATGCAGCAAGGTGAGTCAGTGGTGAAGGTTAAATTCTAGATAAATAACTCAATTAAGCAGTGTTCCATAGAGTTGAGCTTTGGTGAGACTGTCCTTTCTACTCAGTCCTGTGCTTGTGGATTTTTGGTGCTGCGGCGTAGTCATCCTGTGCGGCCCTGGGCTTTGAAGCTGGTAGTGCCGCACACTAGACACCTCCAGTGAAGTTTGGTGCAAAGTCTCAGTTGGGCTTACATCTACATATTCTTCGTTCACATTTCCCATGGTGCTTTCATTGTCTTTTGAGATTCCAGCAAGGAACTGGCTGCTCTTGGACTCCAGGATGCTGTTATGTGACTGGTACATCGGCCCTTTTTCAGTTGTACGCATGTCCAGACTATGCTTGGGGCTCTGTGCCAAGCTGGAGCCAGGGGAAGGGGAGAAGCAGGAATACCTGTGTGGCATACCTGTGTACAGGTTATTGTCTCTTTCCTGGACACCGCTGTACAGCGGTCCTAGTTTAACCTTGGAAGGCCCCATTGCAAAATGCTGCTCGGAGAAGCTGTAAGGTGAAACGTGACCAGGATTGCGATATGAAAAGGTATTGATGTCCTCCACACTTAGATGCCTCCATCGGCCCAACAGCTCCTCCTCAGGAATATGGATGTTGTTGCAACTGTCTTTCTGTCCTGGTACCCCTGAGGAGCCCATGCTGTGGGAGGAAGTGAGCTGCAGTGAATGGTATGGCTCGCTGTAGCAGGATGCTGTTTGCATATACACTGGGGAGTTGCCCTTTTGAGGGCTGGAGGTCATGTGTTGGAAACTGTGCGACTTGGGAAACCTGGAGCTGTCTTTGTCATATGTGCTCTTACACTCGTAATCACCATCCCGCCAGTCCATATATAGGGCCAGGTGAGAGGAGGAAATGGTGCTGCTTGGAGCAGGGCCCTTCTCATCTGAAGCCACGCTGAAGCTAGAGTAAGGGCTTGATGCTGGTGTGAACCCTTCAGCGAATTCATGGAGAGTGATGTCGTCCTGGGAGAACTGATCGTGAAAGTTGTAATCCTCCAGGTTGCTAGCTTTAGAGTTCCTAGTTTGGAGAACGCTAGCGTTTCTGCCGTGGAGGTCCGCACTCTTCCGACGCCCTTGCCAGCGATTCTGTCGTCCTTTATCCATGGGACAATATAGTGCTGTGTCACTGCAGAATAAGTCAGAAGATTTGTATACAACACGATGTTGGAGAGTATCGACACTGTTCATTTCGTTGTTTGACAGAAAGTCCAGGTCTTGAGGCTGTGGGCTAGGTGAGCGTGTGACTGGGCAGGTACTACCTGGCACAGGATTCTCCGGTACTTTGGCAATGATTGTTGAAGCAGCATCAGAATAGGGTGAATGGCACTGGCCCATGCTCCTCCCATGCCCTAGACTCTCCATGAGAGAACTCGCTTCCTCTTGAAAGTCAGGGGGAACCTGAGAGAAGCACAAAGAATGTTAAGGCAAAATTATAGTAATAATCAAATACAGTGCAGATGGAAAAGCCTTAGAACTTTCCAAATTTTCAACATTTCCGTGTCTCACACTCGCATTAAAATTAATTTAAATCCTTTTTTTTCTCATAATTGTACACAGTACTGACAAAGTAAAAGCAGGTGTTTAGAGTGTTAATTTATAAAATATATATATATAAAAAAGAAATATCATATGTCTATAAGTATTCACGCCCATCACTTGTGAAGTACCAAAAGATATAAATATGAAATACTGTTGCAAGTTTTGAGTCTGCTTGTGAATGATGCTACGACCTTGGGACCAAGTTTCTTCCATTTATCTTGGCAGATTCGTTCAAGGTCAACCAGGTTGGATGTTCAGTGTCGGGGCTCAGCCATTTTCAGGTCTCTGCAGAGATATTGGGTTCAGGTCCAAATGCTGTTTGGGCCGTTCCAGGGCTTTCATAGTGCTGTTCTGAAACTGTTCCTGTGTTCTTTCCGTTCTTAGCCGTGTGCTTCAGCTTGTTGTCTTGTTGAAATGTAAACCGTCCCCCCAGCCTGAGATCCTAAGCATTCTGGAGAAGGTTTTCACTCAGGATTGCTCTTTATTTTTCCTGCATCCAACTTTGTTCTGTAAGTCTCTCCCATCTCCACAAGGGAACTCATCTATACTGACCCTTTGGTTCTTGGTTCCCTCTCTGACCAGTGACCTTCATCTCTGATTGCTCAGTTTGGCTGGGAGGCCAGATCTGTGTAGACTGTTGGTTGTTCAAAATCTCTTGCTTTTGATAATGATGGAGGCTCCTGTGCTCTTGGACACCTTAAATGCTCCAGAAACATTATTGTATCCTTCCCCAGATCTGTGTCTTAACACAATCCTGTCTCGCAGGTCTACAGATTATCGTCTGGACCTCATTTGTTTTCACTCACCAAAAACGGTGAAACCTTATATAGACAGGCGCTGCCTCTCTTAATTATGCCCAATGAATTTAATTAGGCACATGTTGACTCCAATCAAGTTGTAGAAGCATCTTAAGGACCACCGATAGCAGCAGGATGCACCAGAGCCCAACTGGCAGAGTCATAACAAAAGGTCTGAATACTGATGTAAATTATTTCGACATTTCAGTTTTTAAATATAAATTAGCAAAACTCTCCAAACAAATGTTCTTACTTTGTCATGTAGAATAATCAGACTGCAGGAGAATTGCACAGAGCGTTCTAAAAGTCTTTGCTCAAAGGCCACATTTTCACTTTTTATTTTTATTTAATCCAATATTTAATTTCTTTTACTTTGAGTCCATTCATGACACTTTCTTTGAATACTTGCTGTGTCTTTGTAAACATGCAAACGTTTCTCATGATGGACTTGTATGAACACATGCAGGTGTTATGCATGCAGTGGCTTAATTATGACCATTTCCCCTGTATATGGAGACTTTTGGTATGCGCCAATAATTTCTCACTCTCTTTTAAAAACCGGCGGTCTCCTTTTATGAATTTGATTCTTGCCGTCATTTAAGGATTCTGCTGCTTTACAAAACTTCAATAAAAATGGAGCAAAATGTTATTGTTGAAATTCTAACAGGCTTCTTATAGAATTTTTCTCTTTCTTGCTTTTTTTCTGCTAAATCAGTGCAACAGTGCATGTTTATTAAAGACTGTTTCTTACATTTAAATTATGCATATGATCCTGCATTCTCCCAATCAAAATATAATTGTCGAATGAGAAAGAGAAATATTATTTTAATTACTTTGGCTTAAAAATGCTTAGTAATAAATAACAAAAAAAAGTCAAAGATAATTTTCTTGTAGTTGATGCTGTTATTAAAACAACCAACTCTCCCTTTAGGAATGAAATGAAATGAAACCAAGCCTGAAGCACAAGCCATACATCTTCTCATTGATCTTATTGATTATTATAATTGCTGCCTTAAGGCGACCTAAAAGCCCCAGTTCGCATGATGCAAGTGAGTTCAGAAGAGTGATTCATTCCCTTATTGAGAAAGCCTTTACTGTGTATTGTATTTCAGGTTTGGTGAAAAATAGAGCAAGAAGTAGAATTACCTTGGCCTGCTTCTGTGCTCTGTAATGGGATTTTCCACACTGCAGGAGCCGAGCTGCACCGTCGCATTCCTTCTTGTACAGATCCTGTGGGAAAGCGGCACATCAGTATGGTGTCCTAGCAACGGCACTTTCTTGAAAAGTTAAATATGAGCTTAATTCTGGATTCATGAAATTGCAGTTCTGTCTAGTCACAGAGCAGTGCGAGGGTTTACACCTGTTTACAGTTTTTACTCTTGACCCAAATAATTCCAGGCTTTCTGCATTATATTGTCCTGTAGCGATTATTTTAGACATTTGCATCCATATACTGTACATATTCGCTTCACACAGAGGGGGACAAATCTCTCTGTATATGAAACGTCCTGAATAAGAGAAAAGTCATGTAAAGGTGATGGGAACAAAAATAACGAGGCTGAGAAAAAAATAAGATCACACCAAAAATATTTCTGAAATATTGTTACAGTCTATAACTCTGGTTTCATTCAGTTTGCGCTGTAGTTTGTTTAATGAATTAATAATCATAGCCAAACCAGATTTTTAAGCACTCTATCATCATTGCATGTGGTTAAGACATTTTTAATCTTGTGTACGTGCCACTAGTGCACCACGATGATTAGACCTGATTGGTTGAGAAGTCTGTATAGTTTTTTTTTTTTAAACACAAAGGTGTTTTAACACATATGGTCGTGACTCAGGAATGTTTTGAGCTTAGTTTGTAGGCTGTGACGTCTGAAGTTGCTTCATTCTTTACACCAGAATCTGATTGGCACGATTGATAACGTCAGCTACACTTTGAGGGCTGGCGAACTCAGTCAATAAACTGTCAGCATGTTTCAGCATTAGGAGTGTTTCCCCAGGGTTCAATAAGAGAAAGAGAGATCCGATCTGTGAGAGGGATGCGTCTCAAGAACACCAGGTGTTCTAGAGAGAGGTCAAAGTGTAGATAACTTATAAACACTCGAAACAAACACCGACCGAGCCACGGACAAAGACGCTAGTACTGTAATAAACAACACTTTGTACCTAACTGGTAGATACACACACAGAAATCCAAGGTTTAGAACTGGTACAGTATATATATGGTTATATAACAGTGGTATTTATATTAAATACTGTTGCAGTGTCACTTTATGACTGTGTCGTTTGATGAATAAATGTGTTGAAGAAGGAATCCAGGTGATTTCTCATCACCCCAGGTGTTTAGGATATGTGGAATTGAATAATATTTATTCTGTGACACCATTTCCATTATCTATACAGTATTTTTGTGTGTGTGTGTAATAAACAACAAAACAGAACACAGCAGGGAACTGTAAATTTTATTAAAGTAGCTTAAGAGTTATTCATGTAGTACATTCAAGTGAATTAATATTTAAAAACAGAAACTGTGCAAGGCTGAACTGGAGGTCAGGACTAAACCCACAAGACAAGGTCAGACGACAGAGAAGAAACTACTTACATTGTGTTATATTATGTTCTCTGCATATGAGAAAGATGGAGATGAGGACGGAGGGAGAGAGAGAGAGAGCGAGCGAGAGCTTGTGGTGAATACAAAGTTGGGAATCATTACAGGCACATTTCTCCCCCAGCTATATTTCTACATTCTCCAACGTTCACACACTCTTTCTGTAGCCTGTTTACATTGTTCAGTTCATTTTCTGAAAAATAAAGGCAACAAGGAAGTGCCAAAACGTGCAAGTCATTGAATTACCACTAGACTACAAAAGTGAGTCAATTCCCAAAGAGATGTTTAAAATGTTAAAATGCCTTAAACATTACAACAGAAATAAACATGTTTACAGCGTGGTACAAAAAAACTAACAAACAGGTCTCCACAGCTAGATTTCCCGTTCATGACAACTATAATATTTACGTAACTCTTCATTTAAAATGATATTAAGTCATAAATGTATGCATCAGCTGCATTGCAGGTGTTAAACTGCTAAAAATAGCTGACTGGAATCGTTGTAGTTTAACTCTCCACAAGAGATGTAGGAGTTGACACGGGATGGTGTGTAGTAACTGTAATTAGGTGGCTTCCGAACCAAACGTCAGGCTCTGTTTGTTCTGCCCATTTGCCTATTTATGGCCTAACTGGGGTTTGGGAGTCCGGAGCTGAACTTCACACCCGCGCTTTTCTCAGAAAACCTACAGGTGACGTAACAGAGGGTTTATCCAATTCTTTTTTATACTACAGTCGATAGTTTATTTCTAGCATAGTAATATCTGACCTACTAAAGGCATAGACCAATGCAAGTATAAAAAGCATCAGAATGGAGAAAGGACCTAGGCTGTGACCTATCTTAATTAATTCGTAAACCCCCCTCTACTTCCTTTTCTGTAGCGTTCTTATTGGCTCATTTTGTCACAAAGTGTTGTGTAGCACCGTGATTGCATAAAGTTTTTCTCAGTTCTGCAATGATAATATCATTTATTTAAACTTTATTTTAAATCATGTTATATAGACTATTAAATTTTTTTATTTAGGTCAAAATGACTTAAATAGATAAAATAACTTACAGTAAAACCTAAAAACCATTTTAGACGTAGTAGACTGAGCAGATCTTCTGATGACAAATTTCCCCTTAAAAAGAGAACTTCCCTCTTCTTCACAAGATTCTGCTCCGAGTTTTGTGTCTGTAAACGGTCAGAGTCGTTTATTCCAGAGTTGTATTGTAACAAACACACAAAATCTCGTATCTGTAAGCTGTTGTGGCCGTAGAGTTTGGAATCCAACTCAGACAAAAGACAGAATTACACACAAATCTTTTTTTTACGCACAAATATTTTTGACAGGGATCTTATTCCATAGCGCTTTACCACTGCGCCACTCGGAGGCACGATTCTCCGCCTTCTTAACTGCATTCAACATATCTTAAAATTCTTAATAAACCATCTTGATATCCATCTCAGCAATTCTTTTTTAAATTTATTGACACACTGTAGAAACTGGGCAGTATATATTTCGAACAAAAATATTCCAGACAAACCCAAACACTTAACACTAATTTTCTGCAGAGTTAAGCGTGACAAGCTTGTTTAAAAATAGAGTAGCACGTTTTAATATGTTTATCGTTACTGTAATTTAAATCCATTGACAATTGGAGTTTTATTCACTGGAATGGATTCACAGAGCAGAATGTATCATCTCATTTAATTTGTACAAAAATGTAAAAATCTACAGTAGTAAACAGATACTATGAAATTTGTGGAATCATTATATATATATATACTGTATATATATATATATTTTTCTTTCATACTGTTCCAGTCAAGTTAAACGAACATACGGTAGACTAACATTCTTTATACAATTTAATGTTATCAGCCTCTGAACTGAATCCATCCCTTAAATGTTAAGTCACTTAACGTCTTATTCCCATCGGGCCCTTACACCCCAGGCATCTGTAATCTTATACTGCCCTCCAGACAATTATCACTATCTCATACACTCTACTTTCTGTCAATCCTCTTGGTATTTATTTAGAGTGAGAGTGAGCTGCATTTCTTTTCAAAGGGTAGCTTAAGACAAAGATCGGTCTAGACATATGGTAATAAAGTGAAGTGTGACCATGAATAAATTAGTTTTAAAAAATGTCATTCCATGGTCTCATGCAGAAGTCAACTCATGAATAGTTAAGGCTAGTAGAAAGATTTAGTGGTTACAACTTTTGCCTGGACTTCATTTTTATCTAATTAAATGACCTTTGCTGTTTATATGACCAATCAATCTGTTTATGTTGCACTCTAGTGCAAATTTCATCAATTTAAATGTACAGTCATGGCACTTATCAGTCACTTCTATTCCTTAGCAACATACGCTTTTGTATTGTAGTCTGTATCAATAATACAGTACTGGGTCATTTCCCCTCTCGTCTGTTCCAACCACTCAGCATTCAGCATAAGCAGTATACTAATCACCGGCCTGATCATCTGTCATCATCTGCACCTGTTTCTCACTGGTTCAGGCTTTCAGTTAGATGTTTTTATGCTTGAATGATTCATAGATCATTGTGTGGCTTAACAAACACAAACACTGGACTGAACATAATGAGAGACAAAGAAGTCCTTCAGGAAGCCTGGAGAACTATTCCTCAGACTACATTAGAAAATACATAGTCTACAAGTCTGGAGCTTTGGAAGCAAAATATGGAGAACTGTACTGTACATCATCATGCCTGTTCATTAGGTGAAGATATAAGAGGTCAGTTGAGAAACCCAGATGAAAAGGTTAGGAACGTTTGAACAAAACATATATACACTACCGTTCAAAAGTTTTAGGTCACTTTCTAACTCCATGATGGTTCCTGATTTTTATTTCTTTCTACA
>JAQKPX010000005.1:29753462-29765322 GCA_030068255.1 Clarias angolensis | reverse complement strand
TAAAACAAATTAACCTGCACTTTATCTTTGAAAAGAATCACGACAGAGCAGTGTTTCTGTGTAGAGCAGAGAGAAAGTGTTTGTGTCTGTGAAGGCGAAACTAGGAGGGTTCTGTGTGTGTGTGTGAAGGGGCATGGTGTCTAATGACACACAGACACAAAGAGCAGGCTGATGCAGAGAGAGAGAAAATGGATCTTTAACCTCTCTAATGAGGTTAAACAAAATAAAATATGTTTTACACACACATGTGGTCACAGTGTTATAGTAAACAGTACACGCGTGCACAGATGTTGATTATACCAGAAAGAGACGAGCACTAAGACCCAGCAGGGGAGACGATTACCCACAATTCTGCAGCGCAAGAGAGAGAAAAACTGTTGGCTCAGTTGTGATCATGTGACGCTCGGCGTCAAAACAAAAAGCGCATGCGTGATACATGATACTCGGTGCTCGTAAACCAAGACTTGTTCGTTTTTGAAGTCAAAATTTATTAAAAATCGTTGCTCGTCTTGCGGAACACTCGCAAACCGCGTTACTCACAATCCGAGGTTCCACTGTACTAACTTTCTGTGAAATAACTTCCTGTGCAATTGTGATAGTTGCTAAAAAAACAGGAGAAATTTTTTATTTAGCAAAAAAGAAAGTGAAAGTCATTAGGTTGTGCGATTTGCCCCTACTAATGTTTCATTATTAATTTATTATTTTAAAATTATTCTTTTAAATTATTCTATGTTGTCATTCTTGTTTTTGTTTAATTGAGCCTGTTTGCAGTTATTTTGTATACACATTAACATGCGGTCATGTTAAAATTCATTTGCTTGAAGTTTAAATGCTGGTAGTCTAACACGAGGTAAAAGTACTTACTAAATCGCTGTTAACAGTCCTGGCTGAGGACGAGCAGTAGGGTTTTTTAAGAATGCCCTCTTTATTGATTGAAATCACCCTTGGGTGTTGTCTTCCAACATCGTTTGTTTGTAACAGGTTGGAAGAAACCAGCAATGTTCTTCTCTTCCTGTCCTGATCTCTTTGATGTTCTTTTTTAATGGTTCTAGAATCTACGGATTTGAACTCATCTTCTTTTCGTACTCTGTCTTTTTTTCTTTGTTGTTCCATGAAAAGTGTTTCCTTATGTGCGCTCTTCTGAGTATCAGTGGTATCCAGAACCCTGAAGTTTGGTGTGCACTTTTTCCACTGGGTCACAGGTGGAACAGTGTTCCTCATTTTGGACTCCCTACAGTTGGGTGGAGGGTCTCCATTTAACCCAAAGTGAGAGCTTGAAAGAGTTGACGTTTTAGAGGAAAGAGGAGAGGAGTGAGACAGGTTGGTCAGAGATGATGATAGTACTGGAACAGATGCCTCCTTCTGGCAAACTAAACCAAAAGCCTGTAGACTTTTAGGATCCAGTACTCTGCAGGTTACTTCATTCAGAAATTGAGAAAATTTGAGCTTGGTTTTAATCATCTCTTCAAATTGTACTGACACAGCAGAGCTGTAATGACTGGAGTTCTGGCTCTGGACATTAACTTTACATTCCATGGGTTCTGAGTTTTTTTGACTATCTGACTTCCTATCACCAGATTGATGGTCCATGTCCTGCTGGCCAGACTCCGAGTCACTCACTGGTTTAGGCCGACTGCCTGAGCTGGCACGGACTCTAAAGACCTCCTCACTGTGCTGCTTGATGGAGCTTCGCAGGAGACAGGTGGCTCCTGAGCTCCAACTGCTTGTTTCCCAGCTGTCATCCTCACTTAAGCTTCCACTCCGCACACTGGAACTAGAGCTTCTGAAACTGGTACTGGAACTGTGGATGCTGGTATCCATACGACATGAGCTACGTTTAGGGCATTTAATTGTAGAAGAAGAATAAAATCTCTTGATGTTGGGTAAAGAGTTCTGTAGGCTTGAGACTGAGTTCTTTGAGCTAACCGTCGATACTTTGTGACTGATGATAGATCCAGGTCCATGCAGGTTAGTAAGGGATCCCTGTAAGATAGGAGACGAGAGGCTGGATGAACAGCGTGGACGTGAGTCCTCCTCCTCTGGGTCACTCTGCCATGCCAAAAACACGGGACAGGAAGCAATGGAAGAACACGAGCCACGATCCTGCCTATTAAATAATGTTCTGAATTGTGGTTGTGTCGAAATAGATCCATTTATAGTGATGCCTTGATCTGGTTTTGACGATCCCTTTTGCATTTTTGGTCGGAAAGCTACACCATCACAGATTGAGTCCAAAAGGAAGTGGACAATGGTCAGTTGCAGGGCATAGATTTCATTGCTTTCCCACCCCTGTCCGTGCCATCATTCACCCTAAATGGATTTGCTGTCTGTGGCATGGAACAAGGCTCTGATTAGGAGGCTGACATACTTTGTCGACCACACAATCTGTTTTGTTAGTGCCAATATGTGACAATCAGTACATTATACAGAAAGTGGATGAACAGATCCACTTTCTGTATGATCCCTACTTTGATTATGATAAAAGATAAAAGATACAAAAGCACAGACCATTCTATTCTGACAATCATATTGCTGATTACATACATATTGATATGCTGTAACTGTTAGCTTTCCAGGTCACTTGCTTCTTAATGCAAGGTATTGATCTTAGGTACCACGTGATAGGGCTGTTAGCAGTGGTACAGAATCTGAGGATCACAAATCAATTATTTATCGGAATTTGCGTTATGTCACTGTTTCCTCTTGTAATACAACATATATTAATTTATGTCTCTAGTTTTGCCTGTGGACTGCAATGATTGTACTGTTTGGGTAACTGAGCAAATTGTTGCAATACGTCTACCGAGGTCAGGAGTGCCGCAGTCAAACACGCACACACCATAGGCGTGAGGAACTTCTCTGTTTATTGCCAGAAACACAACACTGCATCACATACATCCAAGTCATCAACATTTACTTTAAGTTATATGGAGACCCGGGGACAGACAGACGATAGGAAGCACGTTAGCATTTTTCAGTAAAAACAAAAGGAAGTATGAAAATATATGGAATGAGGACGCGCAACAAAGGGGTGGTTTTATAGACATACGACATGGAACAGGTGAACAGGAGAGGTGCAAGAGACTGAGGCATGGGAAATTCACACAGTATCAGAAACACAATAATGTCTTTTTTTTTTTTTTTTTTTTTATAGCCAAGGGATACAAGAAGAACTCACTGCATTAGTATAACATGTGCAGTTATCCAAAAATAATGCCCTTCCACATGCCACATCATACCACCCCAGTCAGCGTGCATTATTTTTAACAGTTTAAAAACAGCAGCGTCTAAATATTGTTACTCTTTTTATAGAGAAATGCGGTAACTTATTTTCAGTCACACAATTTGAAGCCAATTAGTTGAGGTTCACATTAGTGAGTTTCATTATATATAGATTTACACAAGCAGGAGAGGGCAGGATGCAAAGTTTTTCCAGATCTAATTAGATTTTCATGAACATAATATTTCTTATGGAATGATTTACAGATCAATTTGTTTGTATTCAGTTTGTGGCCTTTGGGAGTCATTTATCAGGCCTGATATGAATGGATTTATTTGCAAATCATTTGTACAAGCGTGTTTATGTTAAGATTTCTGTTTTTATTAAACTTTCAAGTAATTAACAGATTATTACGCTACGCTTAAATTTAACAACAAATTTAAAACCTAGTAAAAGTAGTGACTTAGTGCCTGGATTTGACGGCCGTGTATCATAATTATTAAAGGAATATTCGTCCTCATTGTTTAGCTTGGTGCTCCATCTTATTAACTGTTTTGGCTTTTGAATAAGAGCTCCAGGTCAGAAATGGAAAGTGGGTTAAATCTGAAAACTACTTATTGATTTGTGGATTGTACACTTATTCAGAGCAACGCATTGTAAATTTTTCAAATGGTAACCACATAATTTATATAATTTTTTTTGCCACAAACAGGTGAAATAACAGGACTAAGATTGTAATGTCTAGAATTCTGTAATGTTATATTATTATTATAGCACTGTACTGTGTTGAAAGCCAGAGGACCAGAATACACTCTGCACTGTCAGTAAAGCACACACTCAGATAATGATGAAGACATCTGGGGTGGAGAAAAAATAAAACAACAACAGCAAACCATCTGTGAGGCTCAGGAGATCAACCTCAGTGACAGTGAGGTGGCAAAACACTCCGTATGTTATAGTACTATTACTATTATCAGCATCTAGACCTTTTAATGTGCATGTACAGTATTATTATTCAGACACATACTGATACAGATACAGGCTTCAGTAATGTATTTTTCAATATATTTTATCTCCACAAAATACCAGAGATGTTGCTGTAGTCTATGAAATAAGAGTTTGATATATTTTAGAGCCAGAGAACATTATTCCCTCTAAAACATTAAACATATTGAACATGCGTTCAATAATGATTAGTCCAGATGGCATGTGACAAATCACCTTTAAATTTGTTTAATATAACAACGGTTAAACATTTCAGCAGAAAACAAAGAGTAGTTTTATTCTACTTGCACTTTTAAACATTTGGTCTTGTAAAAGAAAAAAAGAGAATCCGTTTGATCATTTCATCTATACTGGGCATTAGACGTGCTTTAAATTTAGATATTGCGTTGCCTTTTTATTATAATACAAACAGAAACAGGCGCATCTGTAGCAGTCAGAGTCGGGAACTGAGACCACTGGGCTGCTCTAATCACTGTGGGACTCCATAATTACAACTATGCAATCAAACATTGCCCTGAGTTCATCCTTTTCTTGTTCTTGGGTAATCAGAATGGGCAGCTGCATACAGCCACACCCGGAGGAGTCTCAGTGTGGCTCTAGAAAATAAGTATGTATTCATACTGTACTGTTTGGGTCTTATTACTTCGCTAGTCTAGACCTAGCTCTGGTCCCAGCTCTGCCCTAATGTGGCAGACACAACATATACGAGGAGGTTATAAAATGTTTCAAGATTTGCAGGCCACAAATTCAGTCGCTTTCTCTGTACAGTACGTTCTCTCTCCTTAGTTAAATGCCTCAAAACCTGGCAGTAGAATTCGATATTGACGGTCTGGCCCTGGGGACAAATTCTCAATGCACAATGCCACAAATGTCGAAAAAGACAAGGCGCATGCACTTGGTCGAGCTGTGGACCTGCCTCGCCTTTTTCGTCGTGGAGATGATGGGCTCTTCCATTTTGAGGACTGTTTTAGGGTCGTACCTATACACCCACGTTTTGTCACCGGTAATGATTCTTAACATGGAGGCAGACTTCGACATGATGTTCCTTGGGTCAACAGTCTGAGGACGAACTTGGTAGCAACACGACGCATGTTCAAATCACACGTGAGAATTTGGGGGTTGGCATTGGAGTGGTTGTGTTGTCTTCCAGTGATGTACTTCCACCTTTGAAGCATCCGTGCCAGGCAAAACACCTCAAACGACTCATTGCAGCATCGCCGTAAACTTGTCAAATCATGTCAACCATCTCTGTGGCAGATTTGCCCAGTTTCACACAGAATTTCATGTTTCAGCCAGCCATCTTCAGCAACTCCATTTAGAGCTTCCTTGCAGAAGCCAAGCAATGAACTACTTAAGCACCACCAGGATGGTGCCTCCATTCTTGTTCCAGTCCTCCTCCAGCATCCACTGGTGATTTTTTTCGTGGAGCTGTCGACTGAACAGGATGGACTGTGGCTGCTTGCAGAACATCCGTGCTCGAAACTGTACCTGTTGTTCTTTTATTGCTTCACTGTGCACCACTTTTTTCAGGTCCGGGTGCTCCAGCATGTTGTTGGTCGCCAGACTACTAGTGACTTCACAAAGAGCTGGAGGAAGGGCTCAGGGTCGCCTTGAAGGCCTGAGAGTCAGGGGGCTCCCTGCTACAGCACTAGATGCTTTCTGGACTAGAGTTTCCCCCAAGTGCCTCAAGGTTAACTTTTCATGATGCACTCGATCCTTTAAATGATCTCTGATCACAGTTATACATGCATTCATTTTTTCCAGATGACATTTTCTTATCACAAAGTATTGCATTGCGTCATGTTGTTGCTCTCCACATGCATTTTATGTTGCCTTTTGCTGTGTTTTTAAAAAATATATAATTCTTAGATAGTTTTGTTCATTTGTTTTGTCTCAGTTAGTCAGCTAATTAGGTGCCTTAATTAGCTAGTTAATTTTGGTAATTTATGTTGATAATTTATTTTGTTGACTTAAGTTTACCGGTACATTATTGATAATGAATGTTATTGAGTTCACCTTGTGCCGGGGTTTAATGTTACAGCTGGTCGGTCTACAATATGTTGCAGTGCCAAAAGATTCATAGAACTTTATTAATCCTGGAGGGAAATTGCTTAGAAGCTTCAGGAACTGCAAAATAAAGCCCAAACTTGAGCTGTGAACACACACAGTGTTCAACGCCCTCAATAAATAATTCTACAAAATTAAATTCTGCATGTATTACACTGCCCTCTGGTGCTTTTGTGCATTTGATGGCTTTTGCATTTTTAATTTTTTTAATAGCCTTGAGCATTAATGTTTTAAATTGCTTTAAGACAAACATGTTTATACACATTAAAGATGTGCAATAGACAGCAAGGAAATTTTAACACGTTGCAATATGTTTGAAATGAAATATCTGAAGTAAATGTAATAAATAATTTAGCTGACAGCAGTACTGCAGCTGAAAAGGGAATGCGCAGCTTTATCATTTTATACTTGCTATTTATTTTGTTTGTTTTTTGTTTTTGTTTTGAGACCTAACATTTATATCATGGGTTTATATGAATATGTTTATTCCAATACATTAGAATTTCTGTTGTAACCATTTAAAGCACCATTTAAAGTTAGACACTTGACTTGAATGAATTTACGAAATTATAATTGTTCTTATTTAGCATTTTTTGGAAGGAGTCTCCAGAGTCAGCACTTACCATCAGAGATCAGCCAATTGCTTCATCTCTTTATGCATAAAATACCGATGGAGCCTGTGGTTTCATGACATTTAAACATAAGCATAAACAGATGATGTGTCGGCAAATTGCTGTAGCGCATTGAGCATTATCGACACCTCACCGCTCCAGGGCCAAGAGCTCAATCGTGAGCTTGGATTAATGTCTCTAGGGACGACACCAGAGGTTTTCTTTTGCTGGTGCCATGGCGCCTCTTCACTTTTTGTCAAGGGCGCTCAGGAATGCTCAGACACACATGCACACACATACTGTAGACGCAGCTTTAAAACAAAACACTGCGTTTATGAACAGAAGATTATTTGTTGTAATATCATTAATGCCTATGTTACAAAACAAAAATGCAGTCGTGCTAATAGGATGTGAACACAAGGTCAGAAATTGGATGAATCAGATCATCTGATGTTTATGTTTTAGTTGAAAAAATAATTGGCTTGTTTTAGTAACATATTCAAATCGAAAATACACAACGTACATTTATTGGGGGTATTGGGGGGGGGGGGGAGTTGGTGCTATACATTAGCTATCCTAGGTGTAACTACAGCACCCCTCATACCCCCCTCCATGGCACCACCTATAGGATCTTTCCCTGTGTTTGCATGGGGTTTATGAGTGTTTTCTGATTTCCTCCCACTGTCCAAGAAAATACACTTGGATAAGTTTGCTGGGTGTGAATGAGTGTGTCAATGTGTGTGTGTGTGTGTGTGTCGGTGTGTGTCAATGTCAATGTCAATGTGGGTGTGTGAGGGACGAGTGCACGAACCAGCGTGAACTTGCTTTATCCATGTAAAAGGATAAAGCTGTTACTGAAAAGAAGTGCTTGTTTTGGGAGATATGTGTGAGACGCAATCTCATTTGTGTGTGTATGTGTGTGTGTCTTTTCTTTTTTAAAAGCTGAAAAACCTGGAATGTGTGGCTGTACTTTGTGCTGTTGCCATGTCAACAGCCTCCTGCATATATATGAGAAGTGCGATGCTTTTCCAAAAGCCAGAGGGGAAGAGAATCATATTAAATAAAGATACATAAACTGAATTAAATGTAATGTTAGCTCACTGATTTGTTTATGCGCTTGCTATTTTTAGTACAGCCTCCATATCTACAATATCCAACAACAACAGAAGACATAGCCCTGCCTTCAGATTAGAATATTTCTGATTTATATCGTGTATCTTTACTAGGCCACTGCGTGAGTTATAGATTAACTAAAACACACAAAAATAAATTGCAATTAGTAGAGCAATAAATAGCTAATCTCAGCAGTCTCTGAGGTCTTTTCCTTTGAGCGCATGGAATATAAATAATTGGAAAACCACAGAATATCAGATATTCATCTCTTTATCTAGATTATTTAACATGGATAACTGCTTCATACGTTGGATGCCGTTGAGGTTCTTCAATCATTACACACAGTAGGTTCACAAGGGCATAAGGTCATAAAACACCTAATACTGTTACATTTATACCTGATCACTCCAATCTGTGGTTCTCTACCGGCCAGCGTACAGTACAACCATCAGTATTTACTGAACATTTACTTGCCATATAAAGTGAGCTGTGTAAAATATTTATTTATTTATTTATTTATTTATTTTTTAACACCAGGAATAATTTAAATAACCGAGACAGATTGCGTATATTCAACACCTGATCGAACCTACAGCGCAGACCCATTACCAAAGGTTAATTGGTTTTACAGATTACCACCAGTGCTTCACCAAGAATTCCAGCACCACAGCCTCACGTCTCTCCTCAAGGGGCCTTCACTCTGATTAACCTGTTCACCTGCTGCAGAAGAGGCCTCCATCTCACACAAGCACAGGTTCATCTAAGCATTTCTCCTTCAGCGATCTGATCCGCCCCGTCTATTCACAGGGGACGTGGATGTCTCTGAGGCCGAAATAAGGATTGTGTTCTGCTAAGAGTCATGGGAGCAGCCTTCATCCTATAGCTTACTTTTATTGAGAAGAAACTGTCAGCAGCCAAAAATAAACAAGAGCGTGGGCAACTACCAGGTTCTTGAAATTAGGTTGGTTGTCAGGGAGTGGTTTTAATGGTTGGAAGATATCCTCTATTCCCTTATCCTTTACACTCGCCACTGCAATGTGGAGCAGATCAGGAGAACCCTACACCTACACCTACATCTTCTGTCTCTAGCAGCATGGATCATAACTACTTTTGAACAAGGGTGAAAACTAGAAAGCATAAAGTGAAAGTATAAATAATGTGTCAAATACATGCAAAGGATAAAGTATGGTTCATTTCAGGGAAAACAAAAACCCCTATACTGTACCTTTGCTTCGTTTCATTCTGGACTGCCAGAACCTCCAGTTCAACTTCCTCCAAACTAACAGTTTGCTAAAGTCCTTGCAACGTCATCACCCCATTATCATGATTATACATGCGAGTCTATAAAACATCACTTGTCCTTCTCGTTTTATCAGTGAGTAAAGTAAACTGATTTAAGGAACTAAGTAGAGGGCTGTAACCCTTAGAGATGAGCCACCCAGGTGCACCAAGGATACTCGTATTTCTAATAACATCCAACTATCCAACAGTCTACTGACCTACCTGTTCGCCAAGGTTGCTTTGCATTTTATGCTTCCTTTGGTGCTGTACTAACTTCCCAAGTACAGTTAACTTTGACAGAATGTCAGCCAGTCGCATCTTTTCCACCTGCTCCGGTTGCTGCATCATGGAGCAATGTAACAGACTGAAAGGAAAGGATAGGAAAGCAAAGCTGAGCACACAGACACCCATGATTGGCTAGACTTGCTGTGATTAATATAAGAGAGTGCGCACACCATGTCCCACCCAGAGACCACGGTCAATTCTTTCCATAAAGTTAAAAAGTCTAAAAAAGTATAGCTTGTGCAAATTGTAGAAACTTTGCAAATATTACTAACTGTTTGTTTATACCCCTATCTCACCTATGCGGTTTGACTCAGCGTGAGATGCGGGGTTAGGCACCGTGAGTTGCCGCGATTGCCCGCCGACGTTCCGCTGGCGTTCCGCGAAGTTCTGTAAGGACCGCGAGGACCGGCAAAAAAATTAAACGTTTAATTTTTTGCGCGGAAAGATGGAAACGTACTCACAGCACCAAAAACTCGCAGTGAATCATGATGAACCGTACTTATGGCTACCGCGCGAAACTGCGTAGGTGAGATAGGGGTACAGTATAAGTAGCTTACTAATTGGTAAATAGTTTTTTTCTTTCTTTTCTGCTAAGCTCTGATGAAGTTGGCTGACAGACTGAATATCATGTAGGTCTTCTACATCTAGAAGAGATATCGACAGAAACAACCAGATAAATGAAGAAACCACAGTGTTGGATGAATGCTTACTGTCAGCCATATTGCAAAAGCTTGCAGCAGTGTCGGTGATTAGATTGGTGTAATCAATCGCCCTGAGGCACATGTTTACTGTGATTTTTTTTTAAGGTTGTTAGGGAAATAATACTGAGATGCCTACTGTACCAGCAAGGCGTATAGACATCTGAAGGTGAAGACAAGATCACGCACAAGAACATCAGTTTATGAATGTCCATGAAATGGGCAACAGTTGGTCTCTTTACTGTATGTATGAACGACTCACTGCCAGGGTGGTTCACAGACATTTTGAATAAACTGACCATGCATTTGACTACTGTGGACCCAACATGCTCCCAACCCATCAGATCAGATTATTTTCATCGGTGCAATGCAAAAATGCATGGACTGTACACATGCAAAAATTTAAAATATAGAATGGTGACGACCTTTGTACATCAATGCAATTAGTACAATCAGTCAAATAAACCACAGTCCAAACACACAATATAGTATTTAGTTTTTATCTATTATATATATATTTATATATATATATTTAAATATATGCCTGCATTTTGTTCTGGTTTGTGCAAAATCTTAACGAACAGCATAAACCCAGTCTGCACACACCCAAGATTAATTAGTTTGGTCTTAACTGCCAGGGTTTTGGGGGTTGGGGGGGGGGATGTGCCCTGATGCTCTCCAAATCCAACTAATGGGTAAGAAAAGGTCAAAGCCATCAGGTGCCTTGTTCAGAAAAAAGTAAAGTAAAGAAGAAGAGGAGGAGGAGGAATGAACAAAAGATAAATGTATGCAGCTATGTTATCAACCCAATCTTAACATCATGGGGGGAAAAAAGCATTTTATTGCCTATAATTCCTTGTTACATCACAGCATGCATCTGAGGTTGGAAGAAATTGAGGTCGTAAAGGAAATTGTGGTTTAAACAACACCATTCCACTGAGCAGAAGTCATTCATCCTTCATAAGCGTGTCTGTTCTGAGTGGGGATACACGGCCTGTCTGCTGCTCTGCTGCACAATTTTCCAGTGGGGTGTAAAAATATAACTACAGCGTGACAACGTACACACAGTCGAGTGGCGGGTGGTGTGATGAAAAGTGACAGACGGCAGCCTGGGCCTCTAATTTATTGTTAAATTATTATTATTATTCTTTCAATTAACTTCTTCTCTGACAAGCCGTGTTAAACAGGAAAAGATTAAAGACATAACGACTCTCTAACAATGGAACACCACCGTTAAAGACTGTTATTAAAATAATGAGTGTTGTGTATAATCTCATACACCAAAGCTCACATTAAATATACATTGAGTGCAATTTACTGCAGATTCATTTACACCGTTGGGCTCGACCTGAGGTGACCTTTACTCCTAATTCCTACAGTTATGGCTCTGTAGTAACCATGTGACATATGATCATATCACAGTGTAAATGAATGATTGAATAAATGAATAGTAATTTCTTGAGCTCTATTGCAGGAGTAATAAGGTTAACAGGTATCATCGCTGTCCTGGTTTTTTTTTAAGGGAGATTTTTGTTGACTAATAATTGTATACATTAATTTCTGCCGAAACGTTATATATA
>JAQKPX010000005.1:29715977-29738740 GCA_030068255.1 Clarias angolensis | reverse complement strand
TCCATGCATGTGTGCTTCTACTGTACCAGCTACATTACACACTGCCACTAATCCTCTTTACAGCACAATAAAAGCATTTCTTTCCTTAAATTATATTCAGGGTCTTTCATTATTTTCTTCATTTACTCCACATGCTATACCTGTCAGATTAGCCAACAAAAATAGTGTGAATATTAGTTTTTGAGGTAACTCAGATATAAATAAAGATCTGTTAAAAATAAAGTGAACATTTGGTATATTTTGCCTTGTAGTCATGACATCTTTATTTTGTACATGTTCTTGGCCTCTTTTATGTGTACAATCTGATTTGTTTTTTTTTTTTTATTATTATTATTATTTAACTATAGGTCTATATGAACTTCCTTGAGTATGAAATATGCCTTTATTCTTATTTATGTTTGTTAAATGCATGCAAATGTAGTTTTATAGTTTTATAACACTGCAGCCAAAATGTCTGTGGTGTTTTGTTGCCATCTTGTGGCAACACTGATAATAATAATAATAATAATAATATAATTTACAATGAACAGATTATAAAATGTATGTTTTAATTATGACAAGTTTAACTTTAATAAATTTTGTCCTCTTAGTGTAACTGTCCTCTATCTGTTTGTCCTAATTTTTTCACACTATTTTGTATAAACTGTACAGCTGTACTCTACTGTATGTAAAATTCCCAAACCTAAATATTCAAACCTTTTCTTGATCAAAGTCTCAGAGATCACATTTTTTCTTCACTTTTGATGAAGCTGTATCTGCATGATATTTTTTTTGTATTGTGCTGCTAATTAGATAACTGTGATACTGTACATGTGTACATACTGTATATTCCTGTCTCAGCAGCTGTGTCTCTATCATATGGGCTTGCCGCTGTTTCAAACAAGTCATGAACTTGGGTTGATTATTGCATTTTCCTCTAAATAATTTCATATCATCAAGCTGTGGCAGTGGTGGCTCAGTGGTAGGCTGAGGATGTGACGTGATCGATGGGGTACCGGTATGTCTCCTGGTCTCCAGCATTGGAAAACAGCTTTACAGTTAAAAAAAGGAGACATGTCTCCTCCTAAAGAACCAATACATGAACATGTGTACGCTATACGAATAACAGAAGCCATGAATAGTCAACAGTAGACACCGAGAGACGCAGATGCCACAGCTCCTCCAGTAGAGGGTTCACAGTTTGTGTCAATGCTTGGCCTTGGTTCACTTCTGCTGCCATTTTATTAATTCAATCTCAGCACAAGTTTGGAACCATAAATGGTGGAGACCATTATGCCCATTATGACCACCGTGGTTGCATGTCCTCGTGTTTCCAGCAGAGGGACAAAGA
Organism: Clarias angolensis; assembly: GCA_030068255.1. NCBI lineage: Eukaryota > Metazoa > Chordata > Actinopteri > Siluriformes > Clariidae > Clarias > Clarias angolensis. The sequence continues at coordinate 29,737,410 of JAQKPX010000005.1, read as the reverse complement.
AAACAACAACAATAACAACAACATTGATTTGTACAGAATCCCACCTGAGACAGCAGACAGCAGATCAAGGTAAAACCTCGACTTGACTGACTTTAAATCACATAATTTGCACATCTTACTGCATTTTTATATAGAGAACATAATGTTTAATGTATATTTAATGTGAGTTATCACAAACACATATATCAAGACAAATAAAACTAACCATTCAACCATGCCCAAATAAATGGACAGGACTGTCTGTCTGCGCCTGGAGGTCAGCCATAAACGAGTGACTTTAGGGGCAGTTCTGGCTCAGGAATGGACCCCATGTGTTGCTGATCATTAGGTACAGAAGTGGCCGTTAAGAACGCACGTCTCGAGGAAAGGAATCTCACGAGCTGGTGCTGCAGCAGTCAAGTTCTCAGGCACATGACGTACAGTAGCTGTAGGGGGCAGTCGTGTTTCAATCTCAGGTGTTGCGTGTCTACTGAAGCCGATGTGTCCCCTCGTGATTAACACACATTTACATCAGTGTGAACACAACAATCACACGCTAAAGCCGCACTGAGATCCAGCATCAGTATCTGATTTATCAGTATTCAGAGTGGCTTAAAAAGAATTTAGTGCTTACTAATTATTATTTTTAGCATAGATACGCGTGCAAAAGTTCACTTCTGCCTTTCAGGCCTCAACCGCATCATTCATTCTGAGTAAAAAATGACTTTCATTTCTGTTTTTTTGACCCCAGGTCTGTGCTTTATGCTCACTAAGTGAAAAAAAAAATGCTTTCCTAAATGTACTTTACATTCCACTTATCAATGAAATGGCATTTGACTACATAAGCAGGTTCTCGGTCAGAAAACTTTAAACACACACAATAACACAAGCACCAGGACTGTTCATCCACAGACCCAGTTAAAACAGGTTTTACTTCCCTCATCTGTTTACTCTGCAAGACTGAAGACAATTGGAAATGCAAGTAGACAGTCATATACAGGCTTCCCAAACTACAAATAATAGTGTCTCCTTAATCAGGAGTATAGCAGAACTGAACGTTTCATTTGAAACAGCTTTATGGTTTTAAATAAAGAAAATATGAAGCCACTCACTTGGACAATGTTTTAAAATGCATGACTGCTCTCGTGAAAAGATGACCGCAGACTTAACAGAGTTTTTTTTTATTTATCTTTATGATTTAAATATTCATTTCCAATACATTTGCCTTTAAAGAGTATTCTCCTACTTATTACTAATCATTCATTCATTCATCTATACTTCTTTATCCTGTACACAGGGTCGCAGGGGCCTGGAGTCTATCATGAGAGCATGAGGCAGGGTACATCCTGGATGGGGTGCCAACCCACTGCAGGGCACACACACTATGGGCAATTTAGGAACACCAATTAGCCTAATCTTCATGTCTTTGGACTCGGGAGGAAACCGGAGTACCCTGAGGAAACCCACCAAGCACGGGGAGAACATGCAAAACACCTCACACACACACACACACACACACACACACACACACACACACACACACACACACACACACATGAGGCACGACAGAGTCCGAGGCATGAAATGCTTGATTTAATTCAGTTCAATGTAATTAAATTTAATTTTATTTGCATAGTGCTTTTAACAAGCAAAACTGCCACAAAGCAACTTTACAAAATGAAATGCTGGATATCAATTATCATTTTTGTTTTTAAAATTAAAGATCTTTATTTTAAAGCTTTATCAACTTATTCCTTGATGCAAAATTCCTCACCTGCACTGCATAACACATACAGTGTATAATGATTAGTGTAACTAATGATCAAAGAACCAAATGGAAGATACACATTGTAGATTATTCCAGGATGAGTCTCTGGTCAGGCAGCTCATCCCAGGGTACTGTATGATAATTAGGGTTCTTATAATGAACCTCTGGGACAATGATCAAATAATCTCAGTATGTATATGTAAGGATGTCACTGTGTGTGTGTGTGTGTGTGTGTGTGTGTGTGTGTGTGTGTGTGTGTGTGTTGGTTTTGGGGGTATTAGAGGAACAAACATACATGCAAAAATATAAATGTATATACTTATGATATTATTTTCTAAACTTGTATGATATTTATGATGTCACCAAATCTCCTCTCACCTCACTGCCACAGTTTCTAAATCTACTGCGCCATGTTCGGGTTTTTCTGCCTTTTGTTTTCTTAGACCACTTAATATGCACGCTCTTAACATCAAATCACTTTAATGTTGTGTGCATCAAAATCGCAGTGTCACTCTGACTTGCATATTATTTCTAAATATTGCAAACCTCATTGGAAACCCCCTTATGATCAGGTAACATTTCCTCATTGGAAACCACCTTTTCAAAATTAACTTTTATTAATATTTTTCTCTTTCCTTCTTTCTTTTCTTGAAAAATATCTCACAACAAACATCACACTCCTACTTGGATGGGCTACAAATGTCAGGAACCACACCAGGGTCCACTGCTCTCAAACCAGAACTGTCCGGTTTAGGTGAACCCGTATCTTCTGCAGCCTTAGTGTTCTGCTTGTGTTGGTTTGGGGTTCGAATCTTGTCCCAGGCCTGTGTGTATCTGTGGAGTTTGTATGTTTTCCCTGTGATTTTTGGGATTCTTTTTTGGAAAGAGATTTAGGCTAATTGATGTTTCCAAGTTGCTTGTAGTGTAACATTGTGTGTGTGGGTGTGTGTGTGTTTGTGTGTGTTTATTTTTATTCAAACCATTGTGTTTTTTTTTTTTTTTTTTTTTGGTTTTCTTGCATGCACCCCCCTCCCACCCACCAGACAAAAACGCTATCAAATATTATATTGCAATGTCATTTTGTATCTTTATTATGATCAAATCTTATATTCATGTTATAACAAGCCCTAGTCACGTGACTATTTGAGATTTATTTTGCATTTTGCAGTGGTTTCTCATGTACAGTAATACAAATAGTTTAAAGTAAACAAATATTTTAAATAAATTTTTTTAATCGTCGTTTTAGCATCTGTATATATGAACTATGGAAAGATTTTCGTAGTTATGAAAAACAAAATAAAATGGTTTTTATTATACAATAAGCAGTAGAAAAAATATGTACTGCTCCAAAAAAAAATAAAGGGAACACTTAGTACCAGTTTCACTTGAACGCCTCTCATATGTGTATGCATGGTTCAAGTCAAACCGGGACTAAGTGTTCCCTTTTTTTATGTTGCATCTAAAAACTATTTTCTAAACATAAAATCATACCAAGATCAGGTTAAAATAAATGCTTAAATATAGAAATTTAATATACTTAATGTATTTTTTTTTTAGTCAGGCAAGGCTGTCACGTGACTGGTTCTAGTACGAACGTAACATCTGATCATAATGAAGATATAAAATTATATTGTAATATTAAACTTTGATTTTGTTGAAGTGGGGGTCCGGAAGGGATGGAGGGGGCGGTTAGAGAGCAAAACAAATTTTCATTCACTTTTAAAGAAAGACATGTTTGCAGGCTTTTATTTTGACCGGAGTCACGTGTGTTTTCTTTGATCTTTTCTGATTTCGACAGAATTGCACATGACCAATCACGTGATTTCTGCAAAGCACGGGGTGGTGTGTATAAAAGTGGTACAAGCAGCGCGCGCGCGCACACCGCACGCAGACAGAGTGAACCTGGTCCAGGTAAGAGGTCGAGTCTCTCCTTAACATCAGCTCATCAGGTCGCGGCTCATTTACGGGGGTTTATAGAGTCGGAGATTTAACTTAGTGGTTTATAAAGCACTGCACGTGGAAGGGGTGGCTAATGTAATGTGTGTCTGGATTTAATCAGATCTGAGTCAGATTGTTGTTGTTTATTCCTTGTTTACAGACCAGGTCAGTCGTCTTGGGCAGTTTAATCAGGTTAAGGTGTAGCAGTGCTGCTGTGGTCACGTGATCTCACTGCATTCACTGCTTGTAACCGTAACTTTGGGCGCGGCGGTTTATTAACAAACAAACAGGCTTCACGGGTCACTTTATGACGTGAACTGGAGAAAAAAAAAAAAAAACTCGTATACATATTTGTAATAAATATCAGAGTCGAACAGATACATCAGTGTTTTGTAGGTTTTAATCGTTTTCCTACAGCGGAGGAGTTTCCCGTCAGTGGGACCGTCACAGCAGCGGTGACGTCATGAAACAGGGTTGCCAGATTTACAGAAGAAACCCATCTCTGCAAATTATAGCAACTGTATTTAAGCCTGACTTTAAGCCCCCCATATCTCCCTCCCTCATTCTCTTGGTTGCTGAGGCTTTTCCAGATTTGGATTATTATGCAGCCTTTATAGTGCTAAACTTGTCTTAGTTCTGTCAATTGATTAACTAGATTAAAATTTATCCAATCTAATTATTTTGCATCCAGTGGCTGGGTATTATGGGGTGTGGACATAGGGTGGGACTTGAACCTGGATCCTCAGGTTTGAAAAACAACTTGGAGCCTCGGCCGCCTGAGCCAACATTAGCACGTCTTGCATTTAATGTATTGTAAAAATGGTTCCCCTTGAAGGAAGCTCGAGCACACAACTTTGTTTTTATCCAAACATCCATCTAGAAGCTTTTTATAAAGAAACTTGCTGTTCAGCACCTGGTGATGTTTCCTGTCATCTTATCTGCGTTAAACATCCAGATTAATCACATGCGTTAATAATACACACTAGTGCTGTCGTCAATAAAAATGAACCAGAACACCACACAGTACAAGGACTAATTTTGCATTTTAAAATATGGACAATACCACTGATGTGGTCACGCACACGACTCCATATTTCGCCTGTACCGCTGCTCTGGTATCTACACGCCATGTCTTTCCCTCTAATAGCATTTTGCACATTCCATTATTTATACATTTTACATTATTTCGTTTATGTTTTTACATAGAATTTGAAAGTGGTTGTGAGCCCAAGTTACGTGAACAAATGTCTTGTGGTTTGGGAATAATCGGGTGGAGAGATGGAGTCTTGAACATTCCTTTCTGGAATGTTAAACGTTTCATATTTGCGTGTGCGTGTTCCCACACCCTGATCAGTTTAGATTGTGTAATTTGTCACATGAGGGTTTAAAAGCAACAATACTTGGAAGTTCTGCAGTTTGCATTTTCCTCTGGCACACGTCCCGGGGTGTCAAATATAGGCAATAAAGAGTGCCAGGTTATGACCTTAATTTGGTTCGTTCTAGGCTTCAGCATGATCAGATATCAAGCCTTATTTATACTTTTTAACCCTATTTCAACCTATAGTTATCAAGGTATATAGTTATACACTTGCCCTAACTGCCTTAAGTTTCTAAAGCCTCTCCGATTTGTGTTATGGTTTCTCAGTGCTGTACTTGTCCACATGACTGCAATTTAAATGGAGCCCTTCAATGTTCAGCCCATGATCTTGACTTCTTTAGTGCAATTATAACTGAATGGTCAGGAGATGCTGGTCAGCTCTGCATGTTCATTAAATCCAAGCTTCATGTTTGTGTGTTAGGATGAAGTGCCCGTCTTTGCTGTACCTGGCCTGTGCCCTGGCCGTGTGCTGGGCTCGTCCACATCTACGTCCTCTCTCTCCTGAGATGGTCGACTACGTCAACAAAGCCAACAGTACATGGACAGTAAGTGCTGCTTCTTTAATCGGTCTGTGCGTGTCTGAGCCTGAGGGTGACTCTGTAAGACGAGCAGATGTGTTACAGTAAGACAAGTTTTCACACTTTCAAAGTGTTGGATCAGATTTCAAAGTTTTGGACTTTGTCTGATCCTCTCTCCAGGCTGGACATAATTTTGGGAAGGTGGATTACAGCTATGTGAAGCAGTTGTGTGGAACGTGGCTGAAAGGCCCGAAACTCCCCGTGATGTGAGTATATTTTTGTCCAGGCTCTTCAGAATGTACGATACCTGTGAAACTACACTTCCTTAATTTGTTTTTGTATGACTGCACGCAGAGTCTGTAAGAGCGATGAGTGAGTCAGTTCGAGTTGCTGATGATCAGAAACAATAGTGTCGTACTAGTGAAGCAGGAAATGCGTTGTGGGTAATTTGTCACAGGTTGCTTTAGTCTTATGATCAATCATATGACTGGCTTCCTTTTCTCACTGAGATGAAAGTTCAAGAGTGAGACTAAAGTCAGAAGACTAAGTGATTTAATCTCCAGCAGCTGGAACCTTTCTATAATATATGCTTGGTGTCTCTTCTTTGTCTTTCGGCTGTTCCCTTTCAGGGGTCGCCACAGCTTGGTGTCTCTCAAACTGGAAGTTATTCCACATGGCTGATATCGTCAGCTGATTTTTTATTTATTTATTTTTTTAAACGTAAACAAAATTTATTGCAATTTTCATTGCAAGTCACTGCAGCAAGTTAAATTTAAAGTGTTGTAGCCAATAGAATTTTTGTTTTTCCCCCTCCGTCCTTTTTACTGCATCCTCATCATAAATGTGATCGTCTGAGTGTGATGTATAGATCAGTGTGACGTTGCAGAATGTCAGAATGCCAAAGTCATACAAATGAAAGAGGAAGCATTATTATTATTTTTTTTTTCCCCTCTTGCATTACATGTCCCTTGTGATGACTGAATCACATGTTTTTTCCTGTTTTCAGAGGAGACCATCACCTTTCCGGCAAAACGAAAAGTTCAATAAAGCAGAATTTTTGATTAAGGAAAATAATGAATATACTCAAGTTTGAAATGGAAGTTTCTGAGAATTATAATGTTAATGAACCTTAAAGTACTTTTTGTTTAATTCCTGCATTTTTCTTTTTTTGGCATCGGTATAGAAAATAACTGATTAGAAGCAGCTGAGCTCATGAGTTTTTTTTTTTTTTTTTTTTTTTTTTTTAATTTGCAACTTTTTATCCGAGGTAATATTTGTTACAAATAATGTTCCTCTTATTTAATGTCTACATGCAAACTTTTTATTTATTTTATTTTTATCGTAACTTGTAACAACTGCTGTTTCTTTTTGTCATTTATACATATTGTTTATGATCAAGACATGGCGTTTTGTCCACCCTAACCTTGTATGTTTTAGAGTTTAGGTTTTGCTAATTACTTGTACTGTATAGGGTATGGAGGGAGGGGAGGGGAATTGGGATTGAAGTAGAGATGCCACTTTGGTCTTTGCACCATTTTTAATGGATAGTCATAATTTTTTCTGCTTCACTGCATTAAGTGCCTTGTTTTGGTCTGCATGTAGGGTTCAGTATGCTGGAAAAGTCAAGCTTCCTAAGAATTTCGATCCTAGAGAGCAGTGGCCCAACTGCCCAACTCTAAAGGAAATCCGAGACCAGGGTTCATGTGGGTCATGCTGGGTATGTACTTAAAAAAAAATATATATATATATATATATTTTTTTAAATGGACCAAATTTTCTATTTTAAATGTATTCGATTTTGATTTTCCCATCCTGTGGGTTGAGTCGTAACTTTGCACCTGACCTGCAGGCGTTTGGAGCAGCTGAAGCAATCTCCGACCGAATCTGCATCCACAGCCAAGGCAAAGTGAGCGTGGAGATCTCCGCTCAGGACCTGCTGACCTGCTGCTCTGATTGTGGGATGGGGTGAGTGAGCAAACCTCAAAATTATCAGGGGTCCACATACGCCATAGAGGATGGACAATGTGATCAAAATGTATTTACCGGGGGTTGGAACATTGGGTTCATATCACATACATCACACACTGTGGGCAAAAAGAGCTTAAAATCATTGGAGTAAAAATCATTTGGACAAGACGTTGTGTATCAGTTTTGGAGTCTTTTGTATAGCCTTATCGTTATCCTAACACTTTATTTAAAACCTTGTGTTTGAGAGCACTGACATTTTTATGACCGATGGACTTTAGCACTATAACTGATAAGAGATTGACTTTAGTAACTGATGACTTTAAATGGCACCAGGCTTCAGTTCTGGCTGGAAAAACAACTGTGACTAACCAGGACACCTTCTGAAATGTTGCCCAAAGTTGGTACCAAAGTCTGATGAGGCAAAGGGATAACTGAATCTTTTTCAATGATTATTGTGAAGTATTTGTAGAAAGAAAAGCTTTAGTTTCCTCTTCAGATGAATTCAGTTACAGGAAAAAACCTGCAGATCTTCACACAGACGTATCGCAGCCAAACTGGCAACAAGCGTCTTAATGACTCTCTACAGATTAATACACATTAAAATGCATTTCATCTTTTTGTGGATTAATGTAATGATTTTCTGTTTATCTAACCAGCAAAGCTCACATGGTACATTTAAAGTGGTAGAAATGGAGAGTTTAATTTAATCACAAGAAGTATAACAGTTTTGCTTCTGTTACTAAATTAAAGTTGGATTTTAACGACTTCTGTTCCAGAGACACCAGTTTTGGGTGTTAATCACTTGGTCCTGGATGAATATGATGCTTCTCTTGGATTTGCACATCAGTAACTTTGTCTAAATTGTGACATAAACGTCCAGTTACGCCACAACACTTTGCCAAGCAAACTTCTGGTTATTTGAGTGAAACTTGCAGCAGTCACCAGTTTCATGTTGCAGATGTGTCGAATGTGCAAATCCTTGACATTTAACTCTGTAACTTTATGGAGAAGAACAAGATCAAGCAGTTTGTGATGCTGGTGTTTGAGCGAATTGACCAGTCTGATGTTTTCAACGAGATTGCAAAGTTTACTGATTTGACTTCTGGATTCTGTCTGGACCATCTGGATTCATATGATATTAATCTCATAAATGTGAATTATCTTTATTTACGTCATTTAGACCAGGGATCGGCAACCATAAACACACACACACACACACACACACACACACACACACACACACACACACACACACACACACACACACACACCTGTTTCCCACAGAAAAGAAAACACCAGAAGACACAAAACCCTTTTAACATTTACCATGAAGATAACACTACTTGTATTGTTTTCTAACTTTATGTATAGATTTTTAAGTGTTGCATTTATTAATGTAATGATTTTCTATTTAATCAATGAACTGCAACAGGAAACCCCCCCCCCCCCCCCCCCCCCTTCCTTCTCCTTCATGCAACAAATACTAACAAAATAAAATAAAGCCACAGACAGCTGCAGGTTGCCGACCCCTGATTTAGCAGATGACTATTTACAGATCAAAAACCTTCTCATGCTAGTTCAGTAGATCAGGGATTAATACAATTACATTAAACCTTATTGGAGAAGGTCAGCATAACATGAAGGGGAGGGAGGGGGGCGGATTTGAGAGAGAATATTTTTTTCTTGAGTGTAAATGTGCTTCTTGAAATTATAAAGGCCTGTTTTGTTCCTGTATTTCTGATTATCTTAAGATACATTTTAATAAGTGGTCAACACCTGGGACCCGACAAACATTTCTCTGCTCTATCGCTTCAGATGTAACGGTGGATACCCGTCTGCTGCTTGGGATTACTGGACTACTCAAGGTCTGGTGACGGGTGGACTCTATAACTCTCATATCGGTAGGTTTTTAATCGTCCACATGATTAACATCTCTTCAAGTTTTTTCTTTTCTTTTTTTCAATGGATCTATGTGTTCTTTAGGATGTCGTCCGTACACTATCGAGCCCTGTGAGCATCACATCAATGGCTCTCGGCCTCCGTGCACCGGTGAGGGCGGAGACACTCCAGAATGTGACCAGAAATGTGAACCCGGCTACAGTCCCTCGTACCAGCAGGACAAGCACTTCGGTAAGAACCTACATCTATAGACATGTTTATTAGAGACCTTAAGACTGAATACAGTTCAACCTTGTGGAGTCGAATACTTTAACTGCTGCTCATTTCACTTTTGTAGGAAAACAATCCTATAGAATTGAATCTGATGAGACTCAGATAATGCAAGAGCTCTACAAGAATGGTCCAGTGGAGGGCGCTTTCACTGTGTATGAGGACTTTCTTCTGTACAAGTCTGGTGAGCCGTGAATTTTTACTCAAATACTGCAGTACTGTGGGGGGGGGTTTAATTAATATTAAATCTTGGGTTTATGAGTGACCTTTCCTTCAGCTTCACCTGTTAATCAGAGCTGATAACTAAAATTTGGTGTTTGCTCACCAAGACCTCGTGTTTGCTGTATAAACCCTTCATGGTGTTTCTGTCTGATGTTCCAGGTGTTTATCAGCACGTCACTGGCTCTGAATTAGGAGGTCACGCCATCAAGATCCTGGGCTGGGGAGAGGAAAACGGCACCCCCTACTGGCTGGCTGCTAACTCATGGAACACAGATTGGGGCGATAACGGTAAAAATAATTGCAATTCTTGATTGTAGTTTTTTTTTTTTTTTTTTCTTTTAATGAGGCTTGAGTGAGATTTTAACAAAATAATTTAAATACATTGGAAAGAGTCACATGTAGGAGTGAGTACTGGTGGCCCAAGAAAGATTAGCTGGAATGTTCAGATCTTTACTCTCTGGTGTCTGGATGAGACGGACGAGATGCTCGGGCTACTTCTCGGGGTAGATTAGGAAAAGTTTGTGTATATTTAGTAGAAGGAAAAATGTAATTGCTGAAGCAGCAAGAATCTCCTTGCAAACTAATGAGACAAACAAGGTTTCGATCGATTGCTGATGAGCAAATGGCTTGCAAGCAACATGCATTCAGGTTTAAGGCCGTCTGAGACGAAGCGTTCCTCCTCACTGCATTGGCGACGTAACGTTCCACTGTCAAGACGCCGAGGTCTCCTTTTCTCAAGCTTGCAGGACAGAATGTGAACGCCTGTTGGCCAACCCCTGAACTGTACCCTGTTAACATCATACACTCGCTTGTTGTCAATTTTGCAATGACGAGGGGAAACTACACAAAGTAGAAAGCATACACTTCATTTTGTATTGTTGCTTCGCTAATACGAGGCGTGGCCGGGTCTGGCTTGACCTGAACTCCAGTACACATCCCAACCAGAGCCGGGCCTTTGAGAAGTCCTACTCGAACACATTACCTGGGCGGTCATTTATTTATTTTTCGACTGTCTCCAAGTTCATGGGTTAATTACATGAGCCACACATGAATAACTAAAAGGATGCTCAGGTTACTTACTTGCTTACAGTCGCTTAATCCTGTATTCGGGGTTGTAGGGGATTTATTCCAGGGGACTTTGGGAACGAGGTGGTGTACAAACTGTTCCATCACGGGACACAGACTCACTCGGACATTATGGGTAATTTGGGAACGCCAATTAGCCTAATCTGCATGTCTTTGGACTGTGGGAGGAAACACAGACCATGTCGAACCTGACCCTGTAGATGCAAGATGACCATGCTAACATTACCACCGTGTCACCCCCAGGACAAACGGTGAATCATAAAATACCATGACTTAATTTATTATTTTTTTCCCCAGGTTATTTTAAGATCCTGAGAGGTTCCGATCACTGTGGAATCGAGTCTGAGATGGTAGCCGGGATCCCCAAGTAACTCCTGTGCGCGTCAAGAAAACTAAAGATATTCATTCAGAAGAAGCGATGATGTAATGGAACTAAATTTAGCAAAATCATGCATCGAGTATTTCAAGACTTATTAAAATTTTTTTAAATTACACTAGATTTTTCTGGTTGCAGATAATGCTTTTTATGTTTTGTACGTTGGATTAATAAACGGACGTTGCTTTTTAAGTGATTCTGCAGACGTTTTAAATATGTATACAATCCTGTTTCTTAAATAGTTCAGTTTTACTGTCCGTATGCAGTTTTTGTGGAGGAATTCATGTAACCTTCTGCAAATGTCTTCCAGTATGCTGAAAGTGCAGATTAAAGTGGCACAAAACTAGATGCGTTTGTCATCTTTTCATGAAATGTTAATCTTCCGAATGGAACAATTCTGGATAAAATTACTAAGCAGTTATTATAGGTGTAAGTAAAACAGTTTCAGAGGCTTGGTGGAAAGTCTGGACTGATGATTAAAACCGAATAAAGACCCTCTGAATGAAGATGAACTGGAAAGAGAGGCGTGCCCATTTCACCAAAAGTACTTTTAATGTCCATGTGAGTTAGGTACTGCAGCCTTCTACAGCCATTCAACAGACCATCAAGTGTGTTTAGCTTCTTCAGGAACCATTTGATCCAGGCAAACATGGTGCAGAGGGTGGGTCACGACTCAATTGTCCAAATGGACTCCCTTCATTTGTGATATTAAGAATTAGGTTCATATTTTCTTGATTGCTGGTTCATCCCAAAATGATTAATCATATGATCCATGTAATCAAACTGAAATAATATAGAATTGGTGAGAAACTTACTACACTTGTTTATTTTATTGTTGTCTGGATCTGCAATAAGTTTTTCACTTAAATTCCAGATTGCATACAGTGGGGGCCAAAACTTTGAAAATTAATATTTGTGTCATTCTCAAAAGTCTGCTGCTTCAATGTTTTTAGATCTTAGTGTCAGATGTTACTCTGGTATATTGAAGTATAATTATAAGTGTTAATGTAGTCGTCAATAAAAGCCTTTAAGTTTATGTAAAGTCAGTATAAATTCACCCTGCCATGCTGTCAGTCAACTTCTTGGCCACAGAAGTGCAGAATATCAGTCTGTCCCTGATGTTTTACCTGGAGAGAAGTGGCTTCTTTGCTGCCCTTCTTGAAATGTATGATGGTGAGCGCCACCATCAGTCCTGTGTCAGGCCAACATTAACGCATCCTTTACAGTTAAGCAGCAGACTTGCATAAATTATATTTTCTCAGGATATTATGCTGACAAGCATCCAATTTTTTTTTTTTTTTTTAGCAGACTACTGTACTTTATATAACCGTACTCAAAATATGCTTAAGTAAAAGTAGAAGTCGTCCATTTACATTCCTACTTGCACAAAGTATAAAAGTACTGACCTTCAAATTTGCATAAGTTTAAAACAATGTGCTGGTATTAGGTTTCCTTTTTCATAGTAAATCCTCTCACTCGAGCGTGAACCAGCTTCACGTCTGATGTCCAACACGCTACACAGGAAATGAATTCCCACTTCGGGTTCTACACTCTGGTTAAAGTAAAAGTACAGATATTTCCTATATGATGTAGTGGAGCAAAAGTAAAAATTCTTTTAATAAAACTACTCAAGTAAAAAGTACAAATGTGTGAAATATTTCACTTACGCATAGTAACACAGTAAAGTTACTTGGGTGCCTTCTACTATATTACTAAAAATAATATAGAATTAACATTCATGCTTATATATAATAAGCATTAACATCACCCAATTTTATTTTATTATTAATCTTTTTTCTTAAGTCATCCCACATTTATTTGAGCCAATAACTCTGCGAAGCAGTTAAATGAGGCCATCCTTCATGCCACACTAGACAATTAATATTTAGAATCAGAAATACAGGTGTTGATTCATGTTAAATTATCTTCTAATTATTATATTACTAAATAATTAGTGAATTCTGTATCCAAACAAACATGATTGATGAATAATACGGCAAAGAAACTTAAGGAAGTAACTTTCAGACAATCTTTAGGACAAATATATTTAATGTTTAATTATTAGCCCTTGTATACGTAAACAGTGCATACAGTATGTATCCATGGTACAGACAGATAACAGAACCAACACCTAAATATCCAGGACCAGGTCAAGAGTCCTTCGTAAAACAAACAAAAACTTAAAATGACACCAAGGAGAAACAGTGGGTGTGTGTGTGTATGTAAGCAGAGGTACAGGTTTTGCATGCTATAGAGCCATTCTTGAATTTACAAAGGTCCGTTCTTTTACTTCTGCTCTTCTATTTCCTTCTTTATCTCAGCGATGTAGTGATGGTCCTTTCCAAACGAAACATTCATGATTGCAAGAGCCTGAAATAAAAATGAGCAAAAAGCATATAAAGTTAAAAAAGAGATTTAATTTACATTTTTAAAGACGTTTCCTATAACAAAAAAGTGAAAAGGTTTAAGCGAGTCAGTAACTTTAAACTTCACATAATCTTTAAATCTTTCAATAACCTTTACACAGTTTGGTATCAAAAGGTTAAAGCAAAAAGTTTACCTGGAATAAATATAGAAAACACTCCACACGTCTCATTTAAACTCGCATTACTTTTGCCGAGCCCTCATTAAGAGCAACGTATGCAACGATAAACATCTTAAACACCGGAACACCACAAGTGGCCAAAGAAGGAGTAGTGGTTAGCAACTCGCTCCTCCAGGGCTGGGCGTCGAACCTCGTCTGTGCATTGGGGGGTTTCCTCTGGGTACTCACACAGTTTCCTCTCACAGGTCAAAGACATGCAGACATGTACAGTAGGCTGAGAAACAAACCCAATACAAACCCACTGGAGCGGGTGTTGATGTTCAACTGGATCCCAGTTTAAGCAAAAATTAACTAGTGAGTGAGTACTGTACCTCTGTCCGAACCAAAAGCACCTCCGTCCACCATTATGGTGGTATCAGTACACTGGGGACAAGGACAGAATGTTGTGACTGAACACTGTGAGTGATCACCAGCCTTGTGGAGACGCCTTCTCTGGTCAGATGAAACAAAATGTAATGTTTTGGTCATAATGATAAGGATTTACTGAAAAAAAAAAAAAAAAGGTGAGATCTTGGATCCGAAAAACAATATCTCATCTGTGAAGCACGGAGGCGGCGGCATCACACTGTAGGGGTATTGTACTTAAAAAGGTGTTGGTGCACTTCAGACAATAGACTGTACTATGAAACATTTAGCCAGAAACTTAAAACACTGACGCTGATCCTACACATACCTCCAAAGAGCCACAACAGCTCGAAGACAGGAATAGACAGAAAACAAAACCTCTGACCTGATTCCCACAGAACATTTCAGATTCTAGTCACATCTCTAAAATATCAGCAAGGGCAGCCGTGTGCTAACTGCTCGACTCTGCCAAGTGCAGCACTGCAAAACTATTCTCTCTCTTCGATTCAACATTATCCTCAATCATTCCTTTTCCTTTCCTCTTCTCTTTGGAATACAGTCCTGAACTCCCTGTGAATCCTGAAGGTCATCTGATCTTTACAGAACCACGGTTCTTCCTGCAGGCCGAGGTGATGCCCATCCACCAGACTCATTTAACAACATCTATTAACGTCATGATGGCGTGAGAGACCATGCTCTCGATCATTCTTGAGAAAATGTGGTAGAAAAAAAAAAACTTCATCTATTCACAGAGGCTGCGGCAAATTTATGAGGAATCATCGTGCTCTGACGTACTGCAATATCTACCATGCTGGATTCGAATGATGTCCTGCACACCACTTGTTTCCACCTGGGAGCGTACAAGGCAGGTGCACTAGAGGCTCTCGTGTTCAAGAGAGTTTCATCAACAGCTTAACCTGGAATTTTTTTTCTGATCTTAAGGCAGGCGGAGGTGACCAGGCCAAGAGTGTCGGATCTGTTCAGGGAGGAATCCTTAACTGACACGAGTAAACATCTTAAACACCATCTCACTGCAGGTTTCAGGGAGTTCAGCTGAGGACATGACCCACAGACGACGGCGACCGGACGGACGGGGACACGCTGCTGGTCAATCTGTCTCTGCCGCTTTCTAGTTCCTGAAACCTGTCTCTGTTCTTCACATGATTTCGTTCAGCAGACTGGAGGGGTCGGTTCAATGCAAGCAGCAAAATGACTCACCAGCTCCCCCTACAGGGCATCCCGGGAACTTATCAGAATGTCCACTGATACGTGGATGGCGGTGACGACTCTCTAATCACATTTTCAAACTAAATATTTATTTTTCTGTAGTAAACACAGAATCAAGCTGGATTTAATCTAGAATTTTCTTCAAGCAAAAGAATAATGGAGGGTTTGCGTGTATGCACTAAAAGCTTGTTATTTATTTCACGAGAAATAATTACTTTTGGTTGCTAATGTCCGCGAGTTTACTACAGAGCCCTCTGCTATTTCAGCAGAACTTTGTCTATTATGACTACAGTTGAAAACTGTCATGTAATAGACATGATGCGCTATTGATTTACACTGGGCCAGTGTGTGTTGTTCTATGAGTGAACTACAGAGAAGTGCTGTAGTATTTGAAGAGGACACGCCCTTTATTCAATTTATTATATCATATTTTCAGCAGCACTTATATGACAGTTACTGATGGTGGACATTTAAAAGTCATTTTGTATGTTATGTATAATAATAATAATATTTAGTTCTATTCTACTTTCATTGGTTTTTATTATTATTATTTTTTTGGATTTTTTCCCGATTTTCTCCCTAATTTAGTCGTGTCCAATTCCTCCCCATCATTAGGGGGCTCCACATTAAGGCTACTACTACCACTCAGTCGGGAGGGCCGAAGACTATCATGTGTTTCCTCCGAACCACGTGACGCCAGCCGACCGCATCTTTTCTAACTGCTCGCTCACGCACTGTTGGGGGCGGAGTAACACACTCGGAGGACAGTGCTATCCGCTCCCTCCACGTGCGCAAGCTCACAGACGCCCCTGATTGGCTGTAGAGCCGTGATTAATGTGGGAGCACCAAGTTCCTCTCATCCCGCCCCTCTGAGAGAGCTCGGCCAATCATCTCTCTCTAGACCTCTGGCTGCGAGAGGTTATAGCATCACCCGGGAATCGAACCAGCGATCTCCAGATGATAGGGCGAGAACTTTACCACTGTGCCACTCGGAGGCCTAGGACTAAATATTTTTACTTAAGACACCTGACTGGGTTTCACATGCTGACGAGCTGCACGCCACTACACTTCTCTCGTACTCTAATAAAACGAGGATTTCTGTACTTCTGAGTCAAACACTCGGTGATGTTAGGTTTTCACATTACATATATAACATGTGAATGTTTTCCTGTTTGTTTTGTTCATGCCGAGGGAAGAAACTTTGAACATCATCGCATCGAATATCGAATGTCAAGTCAACGTTTTCACGGTGATCCAAAGTCTGTAGTTAAAAGTAGAGAAGCGAAAAACAGGTCTGGATGGTGATGTAGTTTATACGAACGTTTTCCGTTCCGGTCAGATTAGTCTGTAGGTCTGACAAAGTATGACTTATAGGCCTTTGACACGAATATACAACGTAAAGGGGTCTAAGAGTAGCTAATGTATCACGTCACTGAATACGACACCCATGAGCACCAGCAGCTAAGTTGCTGCAAGTTTACCACGGACTTGAGTTTCAGTTTTGAAAACACACGATACCTTTTTTAAAGCTTTCACTCCTTGTGTTTTCTTCTCAAGTGCCATATAAAGTCTTCCAAGCTTCAGGTACATGGACGCCACGTTGAGAGAGTACTGAGGGTAATGCACACTGCGGAAGGGAAAAAAAAAAACTTGTCAGTGTCTAGACAAGCCATATAAACAGTCTTATTATTACTAACGTCAAACATTATAAATATAAATAATCCGTGCCACCTGTAGGGCTGCACTATCTTCTCTCCGTACTTCATGGCTCCGTCCCAGTCCTGCATGTAGAGGCAGACGCCCATGGCCTGGTACATCATGTGCAGCATGTACACGTTGGTGTCGTCAAATATGGATCCCATTTTCTCCAGACTTAACTCGCAGATCTCCAGCAGGTCACTGGGGGGTGCTGTGGAGTCAAGGACTGTTCAAATCAATGACTAGAGACTTAGAGACGTGAGAAAGGCTGGTAAGGATATTCTTATAGTGCTTGGCTCTCCTGAATTCCTCAATGATATTCTTGGCATACCGCACCATTTCCTGAATTTCCTCAGGCTCTGGAGACTTACTCAGCTTCGGACAAATCTTCATTTTAGCCTTATCCTGTAAACCGACATCCGAGAGAACAAAAAGTGAGAAAATTTAATTAACGATATAAAAAGTTCATAACTGTAAAAGGTTGAAAGTAAAAAAAAGTGAGTAAGTTACACATATACAGTCGGCCCCCGAAATACCCTGTGTGTTACGTTCCTGAAGCACTTGTGAATTGCCTATTATTATAATTTAAACACTAAATCTGATCCCAAAACACTTTAATTTCATTTCAAACTCAACTTAATACATTACCGTTTACTAAAATAATGTAAAGATAAACCTGTATACTGTACTGCTGAGTCTCCCTCAATGCCAGAAAGTAAAATAACGATGTTACCCCGATACTGTATTTACGGTAATTCATGAAAGTGTGTTTTCTATGGTATCAGTACTGTAGGGTAAATACGGTAATAATTCACCGTCCCAAACCGCAGGTTCCCTCAACACGGTGGCTTTGTGTTTTCTCTACAGCACTAAAAACAAAATACAGTATACAGTATTATATTTTATATGGAAATGTAGCTGAATTTACGTTAATATTTATGCCAGAAAATTTGTAAATTATATTGTTCTTAATAGTTTAGCGTTAAAATGCTTGAAAAATTATGTATTGGCACAAAAATAGCCATAAAAACAT
Source organism: Clarias angolensis (assembly GCA_030068255.1). Taxonomy (NCBI): domain Eukaryota; kingdom Metazoa; phylum Chordata; class Actinopteri; order Siluriformes; family Clariidae; genus Clarias; species Clarias angolensis. Next base: position 29,719,100 of record JAQKPX010000005.1, on the reverse strand, counting down.
TATATTAAAGCACAATGAAATTCTTTATTCTTCACATATCCTATTTTTGTTAGTAGGCAGGGGTCGGAGCGCAGGGTCGCCCCCTTTCTAAAACCTTGCTCGAGGGCCCAACAGCAGCAACCTGGGGCTCGAACCGCCGACCTTCCGATCGTTAAATCAGAGTCTTAACACACATCAGAGCCAACAAACTGACGAAGGCCATGAAGTTCCCACGGCGTCCAAAACATTTTGAAGAACGCAAAATTGTTGTTAAATCTTAAAGACTAAACCAACCTTCTTCCTTATTTTCCGTGGGTTATAACCCTAACATTCCGTCAAACCGAGACTGTAACTGATCCCAAAACAAATAAAACAAAATGCAGAAAACGTAAGAAAATTTGTTGTGGTGTAAACGTAAGTATGATTGCTTCATACAGATCTGAAACGCTGAAATGATTTCCCTGAGACCCTGTTACTAATCATGGATTAAACAGAAAACTAAAAACATGAAAGAGATATGAATGAAGAGAAAGCGCAATATGATTAAACTATTTGTGCTGCTGTTTACTCACCGTTATCTCACCGGAGGTTTTTGAGATGTTACTGTTCATAAAAAGGTCCACTGACTAACTTTTGACTTCTTTCTGCATGAAAGCATTAGAGGATGTGTGTAACCGTGGCCATGCACATCTTACAGTGTGAAACAGTGGTGTGATCAGTGGCAGCTTTTAACTCCAACAGGCCTGAGAAAACCAGTTCTGTCACTGCAGGAAACAATCCGAGCATCCTTAATGAGAACTTTAATCAGACATGGCAGCAGACACACGTCTTCATGGTGAGGACAGTGAGGTCTATCGTATGCAGACAGGTGACTATAAGAGTATGTATCGCACAGATCCACTGATCTAACCCGGTACTGTGGCCGGTTTGGTCGACACCCGGGACACAGAACGGATGGCGAGTCCACGGCGCGGTGCAGCAGCTCTCGCTGCACGCAGGGTTCGAGTGTTCGGTGAGGTGAGATTAAAAGTATTTCTGCTTGATGTAAAGTGAACTGGTCTGTGTCAAAATTTCAGGGTCAAAGGGTCTCTTTATTACAATAATGCTGTAATGTGCATTATTATTATATCCATTAGATACCACAATAAAAAGAGAAAAACCTTTGATTTGGTGGTGCACTCTGTACAGTCACAGGTGAAGAAGTACGAGTCCTTCAGTCTCTCATTTCTGTCCTCGGTAGAATACAGGAGGTCAATGTAACTGTTGAAAATCTGTTAGGAAACAAACAAACAAAAAATTTATAGTTTATATTAAAACATTCAGATGAACCATAAGCACCTACAAATGTTTAGTAAACGTGCTTAAACATAACAGATATTACAGTCCAATGCATAATTCATTCATTGTGACGCTGGTCTGCTTTTTTTTTTTAATTTTGTCTTTTTGTGGATGTTACAGTCAGTCCCCGAGTTATGAACGAGTTCTGTTCTGGGAGCACGTTCGCAAGACGGATTCGTTCGCAAGTCAAACAAAGTGAGTCTTGTACACCTTTGCCACAAATACACATGTAAATGCATAAAAAAAACACACACACACAGGTTTGCTATTTTGGTTCCGCATTATACTCTCACAAAATCGCGAGGGGAATCCCGGCGACGCAGCGGGGTCAGCTGACCTTGTTTAAAGGCTACTTGATACACACTGCACTTTAGACATTTTTATACATTCATGTACACGCTGAAAATATTTCATATAATTGTAAATATTGGTATCTGGTGCACTGCATCTACATATATTTGTAGAACTGGAATCCGTTCAAATCTGCAAAAATTCTCTTACTCAAATGTTCATAAGTCGGGGACTACAATATGTTCCTGAACCATTAACCCCTGGTCAAATTGAGGCAGAAATTAAAAAGCAGCTCTAACACTCACCTCCTCTCCAGGGCTGATTTTCTGAACAGCACGAACCTCTGCTACTGTACCTTTATAGGTCACGATCACATTCGGATTACAGCTGTGGTTCATTAAAGCGACGCTGTGATAAAAAAGAAAAAAAAAAGAAAAAAAAAAAAAAAGACAAAAAAAGCAGTGAATATATACAAGAAAAATATAATTCTAATATTAATAGATTGTGATGAAGAGCGTAACTGCTCACTCTGGAAAGACTGCAGAGCCCAAATGAGACAACTCCTCATCCTCAATGGTGAAGCCGTTACAGTTCACCTGGGACAAAGAGTACAAATGATCTACATGAACAGTGTGTCCACACGACCACTCAAGACCTTTACCGATCCCGTGTGGAATGCATTTCTTTCCTGCAGTCTTACAAAAGTCAAATAAAACACACACTGTGTCAGCTCAACCCAATCCTCAGACTACAGAGCTTAGCTCTAAGAATTTCACTAAAGGGAGCTTAGTGATATTGATGATTGATTTTTCTTTGTAATGATGGCAGTTTGAGTCAAAGTGAGATTGGGATTTCTGGTGAATGAAGGCAGAAAAGTGATTGACATTTACAGAAGACTTTAAGCACAGTTCAGTGATGAGACACTTAGACTCAGTGAAACATTTAAACGGTGCAAATGTTTTAAAGAAGGTCGTACGTCCGTGAATGACGATCCGGGCTGAAGTGTCTCAGAAAACACACTGCAGTCATGATCATCATGAACATTCAACGAGTGGAACGCCTGATCCTTGACGGATAACTTGTCGCCAAAAGACGCGTCTGTCTGTGGGAAGAGTTATTAACACATGCCCCGTCCTTGCAGTGCCATTTCCACATGTTTCTCCACAAGTACATGTGCAATTTCATGATGCTAACTACAATAAACTGTACAATCTCATCGAGTGGTCTGACTCGTCCTGGTGTCCTGCTTCTGGTTGGAAATCTCATCTCATGGACGCCCCGTGTGGTCTGTCTGGGATGCGTGAGGTGACTGGGGACGGTTCCACTTTTCCATGAAGACGGTCTTGTCCTCGGCTGATACAGACAGCTGTTCTCTGAGGACTCGTCACTGCAGTCGCTCTATAGTTCAGAACTGGAGTTTCCTACAGTCTACCTGAGTCTCCAATAACCAACTGGACTCCATATGAACTTCTCCACATCTCCTGTTATACTGAACTTCCAGCCTCCTAACACACA
>JAQKPX010000005.1:29663568-29680698 GCA_030068255.1 Clarias angolensis | reverse complement strand
ACACACACACACACACACACACTCACACACACACACACACACACACACACACACACACACACACACACACACACACATTCAGAGATCTTGTGGAGTCCAGGCCTTGAGGGATCAGAGCTGTTTTGGTGGCACAGGGTGAATTAAAAGATTAAAAAAAAAAAAAAAAAGTAATTACTAGCAGACATTAAATAAAAACCATAGAGAAGTTTTTTTCCCCCCAATAGCCATTAGCAAAATGACTGTTGGTAAATGAAAAAAAAAAAAAGTTCTTTTGCACTGCACTATAAAAAGTGTGTGTGTGTGACATTTCAGCCGCAAGGATATAAACACAATGCCCACATGTCAGGCAAGTCCATCTTTCTTTGTTGGATTTGCATTAAAGATAAAACATTTCCCTGGGTGAAAAAAAGAAAAGCAAATCAGTGGTCTATGATCCAGACCTGCTTGCACACCTGCTCAGTCTGCTCTTACTATGCAAATCAGATTCTCCATCACTTCAGCTCCTCTTGCAACAACAGTCTTATTCATAGCACCATGCATTTTCTTCTCCAGCCATGCAAATGCCACTTTCATGTATGTAAAAAGGGAATACCTCCCCCAGATATGTTCCTGTTTGCAAACCCTCAGCAGACACATTCCTTCTATAGCTGTAATTTTAATATAATTTGACTATGACCTGCTCTAAGTGAAGTAGGTGGTATGTGTGTGTGTGTGTGTGTGTGTGTATGGGGGGGAGGGGGGGTTAAATGACAAAAGTGTTGAGGGTAAATGATGTAAGCATGGAGGGTAAATAATCGGTTGTGAGCAGGAGAACAAACTAAGCTCTGGTGTGTGTGTATGGTACTGTGAATAATTTCTAATACAATCTCTGTAAACATATTTATATACTATAACTATATATTGTATACTATGCTATATACAGTAACTATGCTGCAGCAACTTTTTACCCATTTTATTCAGAGAAGACAAGGGTGTCACAATGGGTAACGCTGCTACCATACAGGAGCTCCTGAATGATCCAGAGCTCAGGTCTTTATACAGTATGTGTGTGTGTGTTCAGTTTTTTCGCCTGTTTACCCAGTACACATCTGGGTTTCGTTCAGGTTCTATAGTTTCCTTCTATTGTTTACTGACAGCTGTAACATACTGTATGGATGAAGAATTCTATCCAGAGTGTACAGTATTGTGCCCATTATTCATGGGACAGACTGAATGAATGAATAAATGAACCAGATTCAGAGAAAGAGAAGGTTAGTCTTACAATATTAATAATATATAAAATATGCTCCACTGTAATTGGCAGCTAAATGACACATACAGTAATCAAAGTCCTCCACTTTGAGTTAAACCATGGAGTAAATAAAGTAAGTTAATAGTAAAAATAATAGTTAATAGTAAAAACTTTTTTTGTCCAAGTCTGTCAGAGCAACTCATCTGTAATGATTCTCATTTTATTTGTACTTTAAAGCATTAAATCCTAATGACAGATTCCTCCTTAGATTAATCAGTTGACCCACAGACACATAAACGCTCGATATACTCAAATAAGGGATCCTCCTCCTTTTAAATCTCATTCATTCATTTTTAGTTAATTATTTTCTATACCTCTTCTCTTGTATGTGTTCGTGGGGGCAATAGTGCACACTCAGTCTCACACTCACAATTTGGAAATGCCAGTCAGCCTACAAAGCATAATTGTAATATATATATTATATAATAATATAATAATAATAATATAATAATATATAGCATGATTTCTGACCGTATAACCAGAGTATCCAGAGAACATCCACGAAGCACAGGGAGAACATACAGAATCAACACCGATAGAACAGCTGTGAGATTCGGCCCTGGACGTGTGAGGGAACTGTGTTTCAAATCGAATCATTAAATAAATATTTGAGCCTGAACCATAACATTTTATTTGCTTTATCTAACAGGCATTTATTCATTCATTCAGTTAAAGGAAAAACAAGGACCTGGCCGGTTCAATTCATATTCTTTAGGAGGGAGGAATCTTATTAATTAATTCTATTTAAATTATGTGTCTTATTTTCATGATCATAGGCAAATTAAGTATAAGGTGTCTGCCTGTGTTACTCTACTACTGTAGGCATAAGTCATCTTTTCCCTGTTTTGCATCCACTCTCTTTTCTTGTGGGCATCAACGCAGGCCTCTGCACTGGCGGCGGTAAAGTAACACAACAGGGGATGTGATAACCTGAAATACGCCGTGTTATTTTCAAACCCACTTTGGACCAAAATTGGCCTAATCTTAGCACAAGCGCAAGCACAAAATGTTTTAAGTGCTCCCTGTCCCATTTCTTACAATTAGATTTTGTGGAAATTCACACCATTTCATTACAGTCTGGGCCATTTCACCAAACTGCTAACAAAATATCTAACTAACAATTATTTTGGGTTCTCCCAGGGGTTCGTGAAACATAACCGAGGGATCTGTGATTCTTCTTTCTTATATCTTTAGAAATTACAAGCCATCATTATCAAAACAATTTACTGACCTCTTAGGGTTATTAGCCTGATCGACGGGTTGCTACTGTAGAACTGAAAGGGTTTAAACCCAAAATCAATAACTCTATAATATAGATCAATGTCAAATTAGACCTGATGTTTCACTGGAAAGAAGGTTTAGAAAGCTGTAATATGTTCAATATACATTAAGTCTGTACTGAGGTGATGCAAAAAAAATATATTAACCTTTAATTGTAACAAATAAAAAACAACTCTGTCATGGCCAGTACATATGAATCAGCAAACATGATGCGTCAGTAATCAGAGATCATTGCAGAATCTATAAACTGAACTACATAATAAATGATCAAAGTCATAGTTGTTTGTTATTATTTGTTATGAATTAAATAAACCTGTCAGTTGCACGGTTCGCAGGTAAACAAAGTGATGGCTTTAATAACATGAAACACTGGCTCACATGAAAACAAGGCACTGGCTCTTCTTAAACATCATTCTAACATCATTTCAATAATAAACCAAAAGTGCAGACATTTTCAGATCCTGTTTTTAACTCATTTTTAACATTTTAATTTTAATAATATTGAGAGAGAGATCGCCAAACATTTTGCCAAACAAAACAAAACAAAACAAAACAAAACAAAACAAAACGCAAAGGCATTCAGTAAGGACATGTCCACGTGCGCTGCACTGCACAGAGCTTACCTCAAAGTCATTGGCCTTGTTATAGTGCATGTTGAGAGCGCGATAGAGCTCACAGTCCCGACTGACCGTTAGCTCCTCTACACCAGTCACGCCATCGTTTATGGCCTGCCGAGCAAACTTCTCCATCTGGATATAGTAGAACTCACGGAAGTTGCTAAACCACTTGATCAGCTGAGAGGTGATGCAGCGGTTGAACTGTACAGAAAAAACAGAGACTTTAGGATTTTACTTCAATTTATTGCGAGACTATTTGGTCTTAATACAGATATGCATATTAATGAAATATTAATACTTGAAATATAAAAAAATTAAAGTAAATGATTAATGCAGTTCTGCCCGATGTCATAAAGTTATTCAACTATAATGATGTTTCTGAAACAAGCTAAGTTTGTAAATGGTCTTATTTCTATTTAATGAGTTTGCACAAATAGGAACGACTTAATATGAAATTATAATTATTTCAAACTAAGTTAGTTGTGGTATATTTGTGTTTTTTTCTGTAATAGAGTAACAATTCGAAGATTTTATGAAATAATATAGTATAATGAAAGAGAAACTGCTTTATTTTAAGTACAATTATTGTGAAATTGATGTGCAATTCCCTGGCAAAACAACTGGATGACTGGCCATGTGTGAATAGTGCAGATCTTCCCTGGACAACCTGACGATACTGAGAAGTGTACTTTAGACTATGTGTGAGCACATTTACTCTGAAACTCTGAGACATGTAGGCTAAAGTGCACCTATGAGTAAAATACAGAATAATTCAGAGAACAGCAGAGATGGCATCACTAACTTGAAATGTTCGGTAATTGTTAAGTTACAACCCCAATCCCAAAGCTATAATTAACAAGTACAGTAGTACTCAAAGCCAACTACATCATCTATAAGCCTGAAACACCCCCCAAATATTCGTCCAACAGGAGGAACGTGTGCAACGATTTTGCTGTGACCTTTAATTTGTTTGTATCAGTTACAAAATTTAATCCTGGAAGCATCCAAACATCCATTTAAAATCAAAAGTATTACACTAACAATTGGCTCAGATGGACAAACAGACAGAAAAACTGAAAGAAAAATGAAAAGGAGTGAGTATCAGGGACTGAGGGAATAGTACTGGGAGAGAGGGGAAAACATTGGGTTTGACAAACAGTGTGTGTGTGTGTGTGTGTGTGTGTGTGTGTGTGTGATGTAATTTGCCTTAATACTCTCAAATTAAAGGTAACAAAATATTGAGGGATCATAATGTAAAAATGAAAAAAGAAGTAACGACACACACTCTGGACTCCACTAAAGGCCCAAAAAGTGCCAAAGCCAAGATTTTTTAAAATAAAAAGAATTCACAAAAAAATTATTGCAAAAATGCCCTAGTTCCAAAAATGTGCCATAACAAATATACCACCCCCCCCCCTTCACTATTAAAAAATGCTTTCATATGAAATTCACGTCAGAATAAACCCTTAGTCTGATAACTATTGTATTTGCGCATAGGTGTGTGTATCTGTACAAAATATACTGTACACAAGTGTTATTTCCTGTATCTACAGAAATCCTGCTTTATTTTATTTACACATCTCTAGTTTCTACCCATCAATCACCAGTTAACACTTAAGTACATTATTAAACATCGGAAAACAAGATTTTTTGTGTTAACTATGAAGGCGTTTGATGCCTACAGTATGTGAGACAGGAAGAATATCTGCCATGTAAGCATTAAGTTAAATAAACTGAAAAGAAAAACACAAGACAACAAACCAGGTGTAACCTGACAAACGTTGACTCAGAATAAGTTATTGTTGGTGGACTGCGAACACTAAAAAAGGAACAAGGCTAAGATTCTGTGTTACTCGTTTACATTTGGAGCAAACAGGTTGTTTTCTTGTGGAGTTTTCTTGTCTATTCAGTGACCCACATTTATTAATAGTTGTTTTGAAAATATTAACATAATCTTATCTATTTTAATAATTTTAGTGATGCATAAGCCAAACTAAAGTAAATTTAATTTTAAAAATAGTTTGGGGAAAATCCTGATGTTTTTCCTAATATGAATTACATGTGTGTGTGCTGAGCAGTGGCATGGCACAGCTGCTTTTATTTTACACATCTGATCAAAAAAAAAAAAAAAAGACTCCATATCAATGCAGATGTCAAGTCTTAAACCCAGTACATGGACGCCACCGTGTTCTGACCTCAACCCCACTGAACACCTTTGGGAGGAACTGGAAGGCACCCTAGGCCTCAGTGCGCGCCTGACATCAGCGCCTAACCTCACGACTGCTCTTGGGGCCGAACAGCCGAACTCCCACAGCCGTGTTCTACAGTCTAGAGGAAATCATTTCTATAAGAGTAGATTTTATAATAACAATAAAGAAGGAACTCGATCTGTAATGGGATGTTGAACAAGCAATGACAATACAATGACCAGATGTCCCGCAGTGTGTAACTGTAAATGCAGCCCATAAGAAGCCACGGCGGCACCGGTGTCATAAACCCCTTAAATGTTCTGGAACGTTTCTTATTCAGCTTTATCCTTGACCTCAACTTCTCTAAGAAGTAACATCTAATGAGCATCCTGGTGCAGTCATGTTTGTTTACCCATGAGGATTATTTCCGAAATGACGGTGTGTCTGGGTAGCACATGTGTGAGTGCATTTTTTGTTGCTGAAAGTAAATTTCATCTTATTTACCAATTCTAATCATTTAATAATAATATTAATAATAATAATAATAATAACATATTTTAACCTGTTCTGGCTGCATTTCTTTAACAAATTGATTCGAAACAAATGAAGAAAATATTGCTGTGACTGTTACACAGGGCTTTTAACCCTAAAATGGTCAGGAACAATGTCATGTGACGTCTTTCAAAATGTGGTCCATGTGCTCTGTGTTTGATATCCTCCATATCTGGAGAAATGGGTCTGGGCTCTTATCGCATAAAATATAGATGCAAATTTTAAGCAGAACTGTGAAATTATGTGTTATTTGCCCAAACTGTCAGAGTGTGAAGTTTAAAATTAAAGTCGATTTTCTTCTAACCATACGTAACATATCCAGAATATAATATGACATTCATATAAAACAAGATCTTGGCAATCATAGACTCTTTTTTACAAAAGCTTTTTTACATCATCAACTTTGTTCCAAATTTAGCACATCATGATATAAAACTGACAAACTTAATAAAGACAAACACTTCAAGATGTCAGGGATAAATAACGTACTGTATGAATGAAACAGTTAAACATCTACAATCAACATTAACATTTATATTTAAAATGTTCACGGTAACCTAAAAATTATTTGACAAGTCTCACCTTGTAAGAGTATCAGAAAATCTTAAATCTTCACAGAATTCAGAGACGAAAGACTATTTAGCATTTTACATCCAGTATAGATTCATTCTTTCATATAATGCTTTCATATTCAGTAACATACAACCTAACGTTTGTCCTACCTAAATAATTTACATCAAAACCTACTAATACAATTGTGAATAGTGGCCCAATGGTGAAGTGATATTTGAAAAAAATGAGACATTAGGAACATAAAGCATAAAATCACTACATAGTCACTACATAGATCTTGTGATCTTGTTGTTATTCCATAAAAAATAATTTCTTTTAGAAGTTTCTATGGAAATGGATCCATTCCTCCAAATCATTATTTTCCATCAGGAATCCATCGCTCTGCTAACTAACGTTTTTAATTAGTCATTCCTGCAGCTTTCATGAGTGTATTCCATGTAATTAGTCAGTAATGTATCACCTAGCACACATAGTTTTTGATCTATAAAACATAGGCCACCCATTGTTCCTCATTATCAATTGTGCACTCGAAACTAATTGTTCTCACCACCCTGATGTTGTTTTAGACTAATTTAACATGTAGTTTATTAAGAAAGGCATGACCCGTAAAAGAAGACATCTAATTAGACAACTTTTGTACAAATATTATGACTTGTTTCCCCCCTATTTAAAGGTATTTTCACATGGAAAGGTTAGTGGAAGGCTTTGAATCTGGACTGAAATTCTTAGACATAAAACTTATTTAATAATTTAAAGTGAAAAATATTTCCTTTAAATGAAAACACATTAAATGAAGCAAATTGATTTTATTTTTATTTGATCACTCAAAAAAGGGGAGAACTGATTTCATAATCTTGATTTGGATGGCTGTGCACAATTCAGGGTGACCCAAAATCTCCAGGACTAAACACTGTTTTTTTTTACCTTTATTTACGAAATATCCTGCCTGTGAATTCCATTTCTTTATAAAAACACACAGAGTCGTCTCTCCACTCACTTTAAACAAATATGGGTGTTATACATGTACAGTAACTGCACGTGACAGCGTCCCGATCCTTCACTGTGATTTTTTTTTTGTCAAAGGCAAAAAATAATATGAAATAATATGAAAACTTTATAAAGCACCTTGCTAAAAAGAGTTTTGGGGAATTTGGGGGAAAATACAGTATAATGTTATGAATTTTCTGTGTTATTTTATAATCTTCCAAATAATAAGATTTGGAAGGCATGGTGTTCAATTAAACCAAATTTGTAGGAATTAATGTGATAATTATGACTACAAGGAAAATCAATGCATCAATATATTGGCACTATACGATGACTATTTCTTCTTATTAATGTTAAAATAATAATGCTTATTACTATTTATAATGCTATTTTCTCTTGCTTTTTTACACATCATATTACAGTTGACAACAAAGGGGGAAAAAAGCTATTTCTGTGTTGTGCGTTTTTTCATCCAATATTCCATCCAAAATCATTAGTTTAGTTTATCAATAGAGGTGACCAGTGAGTGCACTGAGACCCATTAAAGGAACAGAGCTTTTAATAGTAATTGATTCATCCCCCCAAACACACACACACACACACACACACACACACACAGTCTAAAGGAATGTAAGTGAAATGAAACACGGGCCTTCACCCTTAGATTAATAAAATATAATATAATATTTACCTGCTCTAAGAGAGTAAAGGCAGTTACTTTAACTGAGAGAAAAAAAGCAAGAGAGATGGAACCATCTGTTCAGCGCTAATTAAATGTTTAAAGCCCATGATATGTGGTTAAAGATGAACTCACCTTCACATCAGAGAAGAAGATTTTCAGCATGTTGGAGCTGGGATAGCGTGTGTAGAAGAACATCAGCTTGGCCTTCTTCAAATGGTTTGGAGATAAGCCTTCTTGGATTTGCAGAATTAGTGGTTAAGGAAAATGCATTAGTATAAATTAACATGCATTTACTATGTACTATATTTATTAAGATATATTTAAACAACATAGAAAAATAGATTCTGTTAAACATAAAGATCCCTTAGTGTTTTCTTGACTGGTTCAGGAATTATCCTAAACATTCCAAAAACTGTGTGTGCCGGTCAATGTAGCTCTCATTACACTGTTCAAATACATGTGTGTTTTCTTTAATAAGAAACTCTCTTCATTTGTTGTTGAGGCTGTAGCATTGCTCGCCTCTTCTAGATATATAGATGGATAAACAGATGGGCATTGCGATGAGTCCCAGGAGGAGCCATAGCTAACCACAGCTATCTACCCATTACATTTTACTCCTAACAACCACACAACTCTTTGCCCCCTCACACCCCCCCCACACCACCCTCCCACCCCCTAGGCTCTGGGCCCAGCCTGTGTGTTGCCAGCTTTTCCAGCTTTAGCCACATCTGCGGTGTAGACTGGTCATGCCATTTCCTTGACAGATTAATGGCTTTATAATTTATCAAAATGAAGATGCATGTGGGGCTAAATCAATGGACCCATCAATCGACCATATAATTCATCACTGTGGTTCCTTCGAGTCAGTTTATGTAGTCGGTGTTGCACTTTGTCCATTTCACAGCAGAGGTGTGAAATACAACAAATTGCATAAAATTACAGAGCGCACTACCTCCACCAAGAACGGCACGAAGAATCCGCTGCAACGTTATGATTAGACGAATTGACTTAGTGCCGTTTGTGTTGCAGGAGCCCTCCAACAATGCCATCATGCTATCCATGTCGACTGACGTTCTCCTTGTACAAGTCGAGAGGAGGAGACTTCCCTCCATTACGCTGATAAGAAAGACTAAAAGAGCACTAGCTTCTCTCTTCTGCCATCTGTCATAATGTATACGACAAAGAAAAGCAACAATGAATGACTGAGTAACAGGATGAAAGAGAGAGAGAGAGAGAGAGAGAGAGAGAGAGAGGGAGGTCTGAAAGCTTATTTAGAAGCATGGCCCCTGGAGTGAAGGCCTTTTCGCAAAGCATTTCTTGACAACATAGCGAAGGAAGTAGAAAAGCTAGTGAGCTAGTGAATACAAATTGACTCATATTACTGTAGTTGTATACAGTACTAGGAAACACTGGCTCATTGGCTTTATCTTAATTATGACTCATAGGTCCATCTGAAAATAAAATAAAATAAAAAAACTACAAAAAGCTTAATTACATCATGGCTTTCCAGATACAAATACAACCCTACCCTGTCTTGGGGCCAAAGAGCTTCATTTCCATCTCCAAATAAATGATAATAATCTTTAACAGACCTTTAATGTCTTGAACAACTATCTCAACACAAGCGTCTTGTTTCCTACAAGAAAATTAGCTGTGTCTAGGATACAATAATATGTCTGGTGACAAAATCCCAAGTAAACATTGCCCCATTCACTGTAAAACAAGCCAGGCCACAAGCAAGGTCAGCCAGGAAATAATGCAAACATGAATATGAAGGAGTGTGGAGGACGAGAGAGACCGCAGTATATAGACAAATGAGATGCTACGAAAACAGCAGAGCCACGGATAAGTGCGCCTCGTCAGTCTTTTTCCTGAATTTGGATTTGGATTCACAGAGCTTCACGAAACGGAGACTACAACCGGTGAAATCTGATCCACATTGCCAGGTGTAAGGGGAGAAAACATGAGGTTGATAAATCCATAAATTAATGCTAGACATCTGCTCATCAACATGAAAAAAAACAGACAGTTCATCCTAACGTTCTATTAAAAGTATATAAATTGCTAAGCGAATAATTAAATAAATAAAATAGCATGGTTTAACAGGGCTTTCTGGAAAACAAACAAACAAACAGGTAACACATTAAAGGGGTAATTATGAATACAAACTAAAAGAACAGCAGAGACCTTTTTCTTTCTTTTACTTTCGTATATATATTTATTCGATATGTGTTTTGAAGTGTAAAAGAAGCAGTAAGCATCCTTAGGAAAAGAGCTGACTGTCTAGTGCATTAGACATGCAAACTGACTTCGACACTCCCCATCCCTGATACTTACAAACGCACCATGTCAGAGCTGTTCTCTTTCTCTATATGCAAATCCTGCAGGGAAAATGAACAAGGCTATTTGTCTTGAGATGCAAAGAGGGTGCGTGACAAGGAAAACCATTCTGTCCAGGACAGAAACATCAAAACCATTTAGAAATATCTGAATAAAGTTATATACAATATATATATATATATATATATATATATATAAGTTTTTTTTTCTTACTCTATTGCACAATTAATGCAACATCATTCTCGAGAGCCTCCCCATGCACGTGCATTCGTTTGCGGAATAATATAAATTTTAATGTCAAAATTTTCAGTTAGATCATAACAAAAATTTATTTTGTAATAAAACCGTGCAGAGAACTCTGTCATCTTTGTTTACTTTTAGACAAAAATAGATAAACAAAGCTTGTTAGACATCTCGCTGCTTGGTTAAAAAAAAAAAAGGTTGTAAAGAGGGACAGGATAAAAGATAAACAGCTACCTGCAAACACCTGTTCACATCTGAAAAAAACGCAAAGATGAAAAGAAAGGACCTGCTGCCAGGCAACAGCTATTAGTGCTGCAAGTGCTTTCGACTATAGCAAGCTCTTCATGATCAGAAAGAATACAACAATTTGCAGATATTCTCTGAAGCACTAGATGTGAATTAAGGGGAAGCACAGCGAAAACAAGGGTTTACTGCATTTCTCTGAAAAAAAAAAAGCCCACTCACTGACAGATATATTTTCTCATCTTTCTAAACACAAGATGCTAAGATCTTTTGGCAAACGTGCACTTGGCCTTTTACTTCCTGGCTTTGAAATATGATTTGCTTTGAGCATTTATGTACAAAGTCTTGCATGGCCTATGATGAAAGGGGGTGGGGTATTGTGCGTCTCTCTATGATAATTTGAGAACAGAGAAGATGGGAGGTATGTTTGTCATGGCAAAGCTTTTCAACACTTTGCCCTACAGTGTGCAATTAAAAAGCCCCTAAACAGAGAGCGCCTTAAAAATGTCTTTTAGACCAAGGGATTTGAATTTACACTGGAACTCTTTAGGATCAATTGTTATTTGATCATTTTAACCCACCCTGCAATATTTATATATAATTTCGTATTGAAAAATTTAACTCAATTAATTCTAAAACAATAGCAAAAGCACAATATAATAATAATAATCTTTCATTCAGTCGATTATTGTAAAAGGATATTGTACTTCCTGAATATGGAGAGATATCGGACATATCTTGGAGGTCACCACATTCAGACTTGATGAGAGATATTGAAAGGCCTTCAGGGTTTCCTGGATGTGTTGGTGAAATAGGACGATGGAGGCTGAGATGGTTTGATGACATCTTGGTCCGAAGGCTGGTAGTTTCTCTTGACAGGTCCATAGACTCAGGAGAAGACCTGTCCTTGCCTGGATAAGGCCCACTCGGGGCACCTAGAGGGCTTTGGAAAGGATAACCCATAATATGAAGAGGAAAAGGATGTCGGAAGGATGGAGGACTGAAGGCCATAGTCGAGGTTAATGGTGACGGGTGAAGACCGGGGTGGTGGTTTGCAGGTGCGGGTAAAGATCCGGACTGGTCTGCAGAGTTCTTTCTCACCACTAGAGGCAGGGCCTCTGTTTGGTCATTTGGGTTGGGCACACGCATGTTGCTAAATGAATTGAGGGGATTGGGAATAATGACATCACCAAAACACTGTAAACGCTGGTTAGTAGTGTGAAAATTTGGGTTCTCGCGATTCACTACAAAGTGCTCAGAGGGTGTCTGCACAGTTGGGAAGCCCTGAGGAAGTGGATAAGGGGTTTTTGCAAAGACCTTTACCACTGTGTCCACCACCTGGGTCATGGCGGTGTTTAGTTCCTGTTTCAGTGTCTCTGCTAGTTGTTTCCCTTCTGCATGCATGGACACTGATCTATGGCCTTTTCCTTGAGAGCCGTCCCGTTTCGGCTTCTCTCGCTCAGTCATCATGGTTTGCTCACAAATAAGTGACTGGGCTTGGTCCAAAAAATGTCCTGGGTCCAGGTCGGACATTTCATTTTCTGAGCGGTTTGTGACAGAATCAGAGATGTGATTCTCCATTCCGTCAGAATGCAGGCTGTCCTCTGAGAGATTTCCATCTTCATCATTCTCAGAGTCAGTGCTATCATAAATCTGATAGAACTTTTCTTGGAGCTGACGGAGCTGTTTTTGCATGTCCTCGAGCTGTAGTTTGAGATGACGGCGCTCCTCGTTTTTTTGCTCTTTGCGAGCAGAAATAAGTTGCTGGAAACTCTGCTGCTGCTGGGGTAGTTTCTGCTTGCGTTTGTTTTCCCTGTAACTCTCTCGAGGGCTCAGGGGTTGGGAAGCCCCATCACGCTCAGTCTCACCTATACGGTGTGTGACATTTGGAGAGTGGCTCATCCCACGGATTATGTTCTCCACTCTGGCACGTTTGGCCCTCAGGTGCTCATCTGTCAACCGGTCGATGTCAAATTGTGCCATGGAAGGCCTGCTGAAGGGGGACAGACACTCCTGAGGGCTGCCCCGTGATGAGGTGCTGCAGGCGTCCTCCTGGTGGATCTCGGAGCTTGTCCTGGAGAGGCCGTTGCTCTGGAAGTCGGGTTCATTTACCCCATTTTTGGTTAAATTGTTTTTCAGCAGCTGGGAGATGATGGTGGCCCCAGGAAAGTTCACCAAGGTGTCTTCATAAGAGCTGGCCCGCTTCAGCAACTTGTGAAGCACATTGGTCTTCTCGCTGTCTGTGTGCTGCACCACGGAACAGTTAACATCCTGCGCGGCTCCGTGCGGATTCATGGCACTAAAATTGCTTGTTTGTAAATGGGCTAAAGCTACAGACACGGTACCTACAGTCCTTTTCACTCCAATGTCAACTCTTCTTCTCTTGGTTTGTCTATTTAAGAGGGACGTGTTGTCATGGTCCGGCATCACTGGAAATGTTGTTACACCATTTTAAAAGGCTCGCCAGCTGAACCCTGCGAGACAGGTGAGGGAAAAGATTTAAATATTTCATGAGTAAACTTCTTTCTGTATAACACGGACATCACTCGTCATTTTTATCTGTATTTTATTATCATTATATCTAACTATAGACCACTCAATCATTCTTATGTAAACATGAAAAACAACTGTATATCTAGTAGGGTAAAACAGTGTATCACATTATGAACACGCTGGGGGAAAAAGGCCACTTTGTTTTTATCTCTATTTACTTTTCAGTGAAGGAAAATAATTAGATTTAAAATTTACATCACATTTCTAAATATAAAATAAGACACATATCTACTGTATGACACTGGTTAGGCCGAACTTATTAAACATATTTTTAAATTGTTTAAAATATTTTTGTGAAAAATAAAACATTTATGATATATAAATTTGTGATATTTTTAAAAAATGAAATTAGTTATAACAATCTCAATAAATATTTAACCAGGCCAACTCCTTGATACATACTGCATATGCTCCTGTCTTCAGCTTTCTTCTGCTAAATTTAAGTGAAAAATGTAAAAGGAAACTTTTGATCACTTGACCTCACACACCAATCCAGCTGACTGTAGCTCCGCGACATGAGTGTATAAGGCAAGTAATATTTAAGTGTCGTAAAACATGACGTGATAATGGTGTGACAAACTTACAGACCATATTCCTGACGCAAATGTACACTATAATTTATTGTTGCCATTGTAAAGATTTTTGTGGGCTGGAAAACTATGAAAAATGGAAATAAAAGTTGATATCTATGAGAAAAAACACGTGCAGAATATTTTACACGGTCAGTTAAATACTCTCCACCTGCACAATATCTTTCAAAAAAACAAAATCAGCACAGATTTTTTTTTACGACGTGATGAACACGTTGACTTTTGGTCCGTGCGTAATGACGCAGCCGCCAACAACAACCCATAATTAAAACTGCTTTTTTTTGTCAGAAAAGTAAACTGTTAACAAAGTAAAGCGAAGCTGCCATCCAAAACAAAACCAGACGCGTTCCTTACATGTAAACTATCAGCATGAACGCGCAAAATACGCGCAACCAACCCCAGTGGTTAAGTTATTAAAGCCGTGAATAGGTGAGCACGGTGAAAATCCTGATTTTTGAAAAACAGAGGTGATGAACGTCGTTGTTTCTCCTACTTTGTATCACAGCTTTTAAAAATGAAAAGTAGCCGAAATGGACAAATGACACGCACTCGCAGGGGCTCTGCACCTACACACCGCGCCGCGCAGGCGGTCACAGACCATCAGTATAGAATAGAGCTGTGGGTTACACACTGCACCTGCTTAGAAATAATCCGCTGTCGTTAAACTGGACGAGAGACAGAGAGACAGAGAGAGGGGGAGAGAGCGCGCACGGAACTTACACCACGGCACGGATAGGCTTACTTACTCTGGAGATGAGAAAACCTTGAGCTTCTTTAGAGTAGAGTAACAGACGATGGGTAGGACTGCTCACCCCCTGGACGAATGTGAGTAATTTCTCAGGACATTGAAGGCGCAAAGAGAGAGAGAGAGAGAGAGAATGTGTGTGTGTGAGAGAGAGAGAGAGAGAGAGAGCTCTAGTGCGCCGCTCCTCTCTCTACCTGGAAATTGTGCGGCGACCAGCAGGACGAGGCTCACATCACATCAGCAAGAATGACTTTAAGACGCGAATAAAGGAAGCAGGAAGACGGCGCGTCACAATCATGGTGATGCAACGACTTCAGCTACCAATAAGAGCAGTGCACTGGATCCGGAGGAATACAAAACACTCAACTTCTCCGCTGTGGACAGACACTCAATCAACAACAAAGGCACCAAAGAAAACAACAGGGTAACTCAAGTAGCTTTTTATTATCTGTTATTCCATCACTCATTTCTGTTTAAAATCACCTGTTCCCTGATCAGCTGGAAACCAACCCTTCATCACATTTTTGAATTTTGAATTTGAAACTTTTTGAATTCTTTAAGATGCCGCCTAAAACAACTGAAACATCACTTAGTCTACACATGCTCACATCCTGCTTAAGCACTGTTCGATACACAGGTGATATTTACTGTATATGGGAGCCTCATTTACAGGTAATTGAAAATCGATATAATTATGAACTCACGCACAATAATCCGAATAATCTACTTTCGGAGTCACACTTTACGAGGTTGACACTTTTTTTGTTCATAAATTAAGAAATAATTGAGCAAATCATCTAAAAGATGAGTCCATTTCCTCAGGCGCAAAAAGCCGCGGCGCATTTTTACACTGCCGAGCGGAGCCGCAAATTCCAGCCAGCAGTGTAAGAATTTCATCTTAAAAAAAAAAAAAAAAGATGTTTATCTGCTTGCAAACGGCTTTACAACTTATTTTATTATTTTTTTTTATTGTCACTAAAAACATTAATAAATTAGGTATTATAATAATATTATAAAGTCTCTGGCTTGGAAACTGAGTTGGTGCATTTCTGCACATCAGATATAACGGGAAAAGTTAGTGAATGTTTAGTATACTTTATTAGATTATGTTATATTCAAATAGATTAACTACGCATTGGTAATTTATGTAATACTAATAATAAAATGATTATACTAATAACAAAAAATAACACAATAATTTAGTAGTATATTTTAATTTATATTCTCATTGTTCAGCTGGGCGCACATATTGGGTTTTTTTTTTTAATTGCAAAAAAAAAAAACATTAACCGCCCGTTACGAGGTGCAAACAGATCTGTTAATCAGCTTATTATTATTATTCTTGATATTATTGTTATTATGGCATAATTTGGGCCACAAGATAAAATTCCCAGATTTTGTTGCTTGGTTCGAATTTTAACTTCGCACTGCTCAAAGAAGAACAACAAGAAGGAGACTTTTACGCATCATTCATGACACCAAAGTGGCAAAAATATTTATTAGTGCGTACAGATCACAGTGTCTTTCATACAGCACCGTTACACACACACACACACACACGCACCGTTATTATTATTATTATCTTCATGTGAAAAATAATAATAAAATAATAATAATAATAATAATAATAATAATATACATGATGATGAAATGGCTAAAACTAAACATTCTTTAACGGTTTAACAGAATTTAATGGAGCTCTACATTTCCTACCAGAGTCCACAATTTTGTCGTGCACGAAAACAGAGTCATTAAGTCTTTTGTCAGGTCGCAGGCGAGCATCATTTCAGGCCAGAAAAGCAAAAACCGCTCGCAACTTTCCCCCCAAAATACACCAGCGCAGTGTGAGCGCCGGAGAGAAGGAGAAGGAGAGAATAGAGAGAATAGAGAATAGATCAGACTTTCGGTAATTTCATTTGAAAGTGATTCAGGTCTCATCGGGGTCAATCAGGATCAGAACTGCCCCATGCTTTTTGTTCCATATAGTTCTCACAGTATCACCTGTAGCCTCTATAACTACTGTTACCCCCTCAACCCCCCCACCCCCAGCGGTTACCTCTCTCTCTCTCTCTCTCTCTCTCTCTCTCTCTCTCTTCACTGTGTGGCTTGAATGAATCCACTCATTCAGGAAATAATCTGTCTTAAATCAGTATATATTTAAAATTACTATATTATATTATATTATATTATATTATATTATATTATATTATATTATATTATATTATATATGCATGATTATATATT
>JAQKPX010000005.1:29617043-29635922 GCA_030068255.1 Clarias angolensis | reverse complement strand
TGCATCCAGTGGCTGGGGGGTTTGGGCACTGGCTGGGAATCGAACCCGGGCCTTCCGCATGGCAGGCGAAACACCTAATAATATAATAATAACAACTAGAAAGGCACATTTCCTGAAGAAAATGTGAGTGGTGCTTGTCATAGCATAGCTATGATGTCACAGCTGATGTTGGTCTCAATGTTAAGTCTATGGGACTTTTTGGGGCGGGGGCAATTAACCACCCAGCCCTTAGAAAAGTCATAGCACCCCATTCCCGAATAAGCCGCACGATTTGACACCTATTCATGGGTCTACGACATACGGTGTGGGACTAGTTACGTGCCAAACTTATGGCGGAAGAAGAAGAAGAAGAAGAAAAAGAAGAAGAAAAAAAAAAGAATAATAATAAGCCTGTGAGATAACAATAGTAGTGCTTCGCTTCGCAAGCACCACTAACAAGCATCACTAACAACAACTACAACAATAATAATAATGATAATAATAATAAACAAATAAAAAAATAATTTTTTTGATGCCCCAAAAATAACAAACACAATTGACTGGTAAAGTTTCTGTGCATGTTTCATTTATTTTATTCCTGAAGAGAAGATGAAACAAAAAAGTGTTAATGGTCTCTCCTGCAACCTGGCAAATACTAAAGAACAGATCTGCTGCTGCTAAGAGATAAGATAAGATAAAATAAGATAAGATAAGATAAGATAAGATAAGATAAGATAAGATAATAAACCTTTATTAGTCCCACAAGTGGGAAATTTGTTTTGCCACGGCAGCAAGTGGACAGTACAAAAGTTAAAAATTAAGAAACAACAGAATAAAGTAAAATAAAATAGAAAAAATACTAACAGTAAAATATTTACACTATACAATCTGGCTATAGAATATGGACATCTGTGTAGTAAAAATATTTAGATAAATATATATTTAGAGTATAAGTAAGCACAAGTTGACTAAGTAATATGTCTGTACCCAATGAGTATGTATACATACAGAGAGTGAGTGACAGGCAATATTTGTCCAGTTGACATAACAGACTACAAAATAGAGGAGAAGGAGATCTGCTGTCTAAAGAACAATACATACTAACAGGCTTTATAGAATTGTTTTCAGTTTATTAAGAACCTAAAAAGTTATCAACACACCAGTGTTTATGACCAGCTTTTCCCAAGGCCAATAGTTCTTTGAACAGTTTCCCCTTTAGGTTTTTTTTTTATTTTATTTTCTTCAAAACAACTATCAAAAAGCTATCAATAATTCATCATGTATAGAGCTTAAGTTGTTTTATTTTTGGTATTCTTTGATGGAGGGCACCATCTGTTTCTGCCACATTTCCACCCATAGGAAAAAAAACCCCTCTGACGTTGTTTTTGTTTTTTTTCTTTTTCTTTTTTCTTTTTTTTTTTCATCTCTACGTGTCTCCCTTCTCACCCTCATTCTAGGGCAAACGGACAAGGATCCTGCACTATGAGGATGCTGTCACACAGTGTGGAACATCCTGGATAAATAGCCGTGGGGGCAGTTATTATGTACTTCCCCAAACCATAAGATCTTTCAGCTGTCTTACATCGTGAAGGATTACTTCAGGAGGTCATTCGGTCTACGACGGACAAACATTGCAATGTTTTTAGAGGAGATAGAAGTGCAGGGTAAAAGTCTTTTCAAGACAATAAAACAACTTTTAGTGCACGTTATACAATCCCTTTTTTTAAAAAAAACAGATGTGTTGAAAAAAAAATCATTAGGATTGACAATAAATGAGAGTAGATCGTTCTAATTGGATAAGAACACTTAAAAAAAGTTTGTATTTAGTTCCAACAGGAGAAACTAAAGTGCAGAATATTTTAGTGTTTAGTATAAAAGTTGAAATCCGTTAAAATTTTCATGTCGAATATTTCTCATGTAATCATGTAACGTCATTTACAAAGAACTGCAGGAAAATGTTACGTGACAAAAAACATACGTGGGAGAAAAAACTGTTTAAAAATAAATCTATTTTCCGTGTTTCCTTATACAACATTAAATACAGTACGTACTATACAGTAAATCGGTAAGTCACCCTGCTTAGCCAGAGGAGCGCTGCAGGGAGTCTTTAGATGTTTAATAAAATAGCAGGAAGAATAAATCTGTCAGTCTCTATTTAAAAAGTTCACCTGTAAGGAAATGTTCTGGCCAGCAGTGCTGACGTAATCATGGAGAAACATCCTCTCCACCCCTGCCTTTTGTGATGTTTTGTACATCTGTGCCACCAAGTTTCCTGCTTTGTGAGTCAAACCCAAGCCGATGCCTTTTATTTTCTCTTTATATTTGTTCACCGTAAGAGTTTGCGTCAAAAAGACAGAACGCAGAGAGAGAGAGAGAGTTAGACGAAGGGTGAGGGAAAGAAAGAAAATAAGAGAAGGAGGGATGACAAAGAGAGAGAGAGAAGGAGAGCGAGAGAGAGAGAGAGAGGAGGGGAAGGGTGGGGATGTTCATGTCAGTCATTGTCTAACACAGTATTCCCTTTTTCAGGGTCACATGAGGGATGCCTTCAGAAAAATCACATGCTGTGGTTTCTTTCTTTCTTTCTTTTCTTTTTTTTTGTGTTTGTTTGAGAACCGAGAGTGGTAAAGCTTGTAATATAATGATTCCATTCTTCTACCAACGCCACATTTCGAGCTCCATCTCCAAACACACAGCACTGTGCTGACATCACAAATGCCCTATCTTTGTTTCTAGGGAAAAAGACTGTCGTTCCAAACAGCCCTAGAAAAGGAAGGATGGAGGTGTTACACGACAGGGGCTTTGTGGTGACCAGCTGGCTCCGATGTGCTGCCAAAGTTTTTGACACACCTTTCAGAGCCCTCAACCCACCTATTCACCTCTCTCCCAAAGCACACAACAAGTTTTCGCTGCTCTTTTAATGCCCATAGAGAGGGTTGGCCAATGAAATGACCTCGGTGATTTTCCAGCTTTAACTAAATAACTCAGATTTGCATAAATGGCCCAGCAGGCTATTAAAGAATGAAAAAACAAAACAACCCCAAAACAAAGGTTTTTGTTCAGTCATTATATTAGCAGGTTAATAACAATGTCATTGTTGCCTGTGGGCCAATTGTTTTAAAATAGCATGAGTCTATGTTTTTTAGACAGGAAATCTTATGATGAGTGAAAATTGTGACAAGTTAAAAAAATAAATAAATAATGCTGCTGTGATGCCATGTGATTTTAAATGAAATCCCGAAAGTTGAGCGTTCGACTTTTCACAAAACGCAGCGGCACTTAACAAAAACACGAAAACGTTTCCAAAAATAACATTTCATACAACACAGCATTTCACGAAACACAAAAACATTTCATGAAACACATTTCAATAAACAAAACAAAAAACATTTACCCAAAATAACACAGTAGACAAACACAACATTTGACCAAACAGAATGACATTTCACAAAACAAACACAAATGTTGTTGTGATTTGTGTAGTGTAGTTGTGTTTTGGGAAATGTTGTTGTGCTTCATACTTCAGGGCCACTCTTCTGCTTTATGGTTTCCAGAAAGAAAATATCCTCATGCTTGTACAAATAATAAGAAAAGACAAAAGGAAGAGTTAGTACAATGCTTTATTACAGCAGAACAGAGAGAGCTGTTTTTTAAACGCTTGGTGAAGAGGTGGGACGTCAGTCTTTGTCTGAAGGCTGGCAGAGACTCAGCTGTTTGCACAGGCAGGGGAAGTTCATGTCAGCACTTAAACAGAGAGGAATTTCATGCAGTAACAAATAAAAATAAGACAGATTGTTGGTACGGGAGGAATGGTGACTCTTAGGCAAAACTTTTTTGGGGGGTTGGCAACAAAACAAGTGCATAAATATAAACTGGTGATTTGTTCTGCACTGTTATCGGTAGAAAATTAACTCCTTTTGCCCAGCATCTGTGTGGCGTAAGGAATATTTTAAGCTATAAACTTAAAATACAGAATATCAATAAGGATTAAAACTTTAATATGGATGATCAGAATTTGTTCTCTTTGTGACTTTTTACTGAAGGTGAGCTGAGATACTCACAATCAAACCTAATTTGTTATTTTTGTTAATCTGTAGGTCAAATGACATCACATATAGTCCTGTGCAAGTCTTGAGCCCCCCTCGTTTCTTCATATTAAATGAATTTAAATGATTTAGATTAAATGAGAAAACATGAACAAATGTTTTACTGCGACAGGCTTTAAACACTTTAAAAACCGGTTGTTTATGTAACAGCTGCAGCAGCGACCTCATTTCCCCTATCGTCTGTTCCAACCACTCAGCATTCAGCATCAGCAGTATATACTGTACTAATCACCTTCTGATCATCTGTCATCATCTGCACCTGATTATCACTGGTTCATGCATTAAGTTAGATGTTTTTTTTAAAATACTTAAATGATTCATAGGTCACTGTGTGGTTTAACAAACAAAACACATTCCTTTAAAATTGCTCAAGTACAGGGACTGGACTGAACATGATGAGAGACAAAGAAATGTCCTTCAGGAAGCCTGGTGAACTATTTCTCAAGACTGCATTAAAAATACAAGAAACTCTGGCTTTTTTAAAAACAAAATATGAAGAAATAAGTGTCTATATAAGTGTAGGGTTGGCAGAGTTTCAAAGACACCTAATCTAACGAACCCGGATTTTAACAATGACGCACAGCCATAAGGGTTGAAAAATTTCATATGATGTTACCAGCATAAATTCATGAACCCAACCTGCTTTAAGCCACCAGTTTATGGTGAAATGATGCAGCAAATGTTTTTTTTGCCCCCTTTGGGGCCTCTTATTACCAATCAGGCATTGTTTGAATTCCTCAGCTATCTGAGTGTTTCTGCCGACCCCAAGCATCCCCCATATGAACTTCAGCATTGTTGCCTCAAAATGGTTCCACAAACATGACAATGAGTTCAGTGTACTTCAGTGGCTTTGCGGTCATCAGATCTGAGTCCAACAGAGCACCTTGAGTGTGTGTCGGGACAGGAGCTTCACAGCACAATCGTGCAGCAAATGGACCAGAATACCAAAGGGATGAACGCCCTGCTGGATCCATGATACTAGTAGTATTATCTATAAACTGGCCAGTAATTTACCGTCTCACAGGCTAAAATTCTTGAACATCAATTTATAATTAGGTTGAAGAATAATCTTTTAAAAAATAATGCCAAATATGGGCATGGTGCAATTAGGGACCTTTATTAAAAAACATTCTAACTGCTTAGTGCACCGTAAACACTCGTTAGTTCCTTTGTCCATCTTTTTTTATGTCCAGCTTGTGCTCCATCAGCCAGTAGTATATTCCACTTTTTATAAATATCATATTAAATATATTCATAATTATATTCCATTCGAATAACAATTTTCCACAGTACACAGAAGCCCATAAAGCATTCGGAATTCGAAGTAAGGAGCAAGCAGAGGAAACTGAGACTTTTTCACCTTTTGCATGGTTTTGGTTTCCTCATTGGAGAGCAGAGTTCCTCACCAGCTGTCATCCTGTAAAATAACCTGGAGCCCAGAACACCCCCTGTGTGGCCCACACACATGTATGCACACATGCTGACTATACTGTCTGTGCAGATTTTTTAAAAATCCAGTGCCTCTGAAAGCCTGAAACTATTACTCTGGCATGTCTACTCATATCCTTATAAACGTAGAGATGTTTTACTTTTAAAAAATATATATATTACAGAGATGGTTTTTATTGATATATGTTACTATAGTTAATGAGATACTCATAAGCTTCTGCTTTGGTGCTGGAGAGAATTGCGTGACTGGTGTTCTTCACCACGTCATCTCTTATATAATGCACCAGTATCTTTATGACCTCCAGTGGTAAACTGTGCATTATTTATTCATGAAAAGTCGACTAATTTACAAGTAAAGTCTGTTTATATAACAGTCTGGGCTTGTATCAAAGTTTATATTGTTCATACAGGGACAGGGTATAATTTCAGGGTATAACAATGTATAATTTCACTTAATTAAATAAATTACATGATTACTGTATATTTTACAGTGTGCATTTTATTTATCCCAGGGCAAACTGGGACTGCAGCACATCATGAGACCATTCTCTCGTAAACAAACCAGTGATTGTACATACTGTACTGTACTGTAAATGGTGAGGAGATATCTGGGAAACCCCAGATCTGCACTTAAGAAAATATTTGTCACAAACCGCCTGACAAAACATTTGAACGTCTAGATTTGTCTCAGTAGTAAACCTTAACACAAAGGTTATTTCAAGTTAATTGATTTAAAAACAATAGACATTGTCAGCAAAAAGCGTCTGGATGTAGATCGAGATCCCGAATGAGCAGGCCAGAGGTAAACCCTGCCAAGGAAAATTCCCTAAGATGACATGAGGAAGAAACCTTGAATGGAATCAGATTTGAAAGGAAGCCCATCCTTTTCTGGGTGACACCAGAGTGTATGATGTTGATAATACATTGTCAGTCCACCAGTAATAACTGTATTGAACAAATGCAGTGTGTTTATTATTCACACTGAAAATCATTTGTAGTATTTAATATCAATCCAATCTTTTACTGGGAGCCAAAGTAGTGTAAGTAGTAGAGAAAATAGGGGAAACACAATTGAATTTTATGATTCAATTAAAGTCGCTGGCGCTACAGTATGCTGACGATGCTGCATTCTGAGCTCGTTTATTCAACTAGCGGAATAAATTCATCTATAGTAACATTTGTGAATAACACATCATAAAACAGGCTTTCTAATGGTCTACTGTGTTACCATATTGCATACCAGTTACACTTACTCACTCATTCTCAACACGGGGCAGGAGCCAGAGTACACCCTGGACAAATTACTAATCTATTTCAGGGCACACACATGCACTTACACACTCCGGGCAATTTGGAGACAAAAATCATGGTAATCTGCATGTCTTTGGATTGTGGGAGGAAACCAGAGTGGCTGGAGGAAACCCACTAAGCACGGGGAGAACATGCAAACTCCACGCACCCCAAGATCCAAGGCGGGAATCGAACCTTTGACTCTGGAGGTGCGAGGGCACAGAGCTAACCACTATGCCACCTTGCTCAACAATTTGGTGCTTAAAGATGATGTAAAATATACTGGAAGTGTGTTGAGAGGGAAAGAGATTTTCTAAGACCATTTAATTTTTTAACGCCAATCACACCAAGGTTTTTCAGTGCTGCACTTGATAAAATTGAAAGACCAACGCATGTTATATAATTCACTATGCCCACTGTACTGTAGTTCAAGCTGCCAGGTTGTGACACGTCTGTCAAAATCAAGTAGGTTGATTTAAATCAGCATTCGGTGTCTAATGTAATTCTTTTCTTTAGCTTAGAACTGAGATCACAATTATAAACGTTGGAAAGAATAACGTGCGTTTATGAAAATGCTTGTGAATGATAACTGCTTGGTCTGCTTTTTAAATGACAGATTTACTGGTATAAGGTACTGGAACAGCGAACACCATGAGCAAAATACAATAAGTATTAATATGTTGTTAGTCTTTCCACTGCTCCGGTCAAGGGGTCGCCACAGCAGACCATCCAATCTGCACATACAGTACAGTACAAGCCTGGCATAGGTTTTACGCCGGATGCCCTTCCTGACGCAACCCGTTTTATCCGTGCTTGGGACCGAGAGTGAGCGAGATACTGTAGCACATGCAGACATGACTCAGCCATGCAACTGAACTAAATTTGTACATTTAGATTTTATTTATTTAGTAATTGGGTATTTAATACTTCTAATTAAACATTTTAAATAAACTATATTTCTTTAGGATAAATTTGATACTTCTCACTACCAGCACACTTTTAAACATTTAAAAATTGTTACAAATTTAGGAGTTCAAAAAAGGAGCAAAGTTATTGCTCCTCTTTTATTATGTATAGACTAATTTTGTATGACCCGCCCATAATTATTGGTCACAGGAGATAAGGAGAAGGAGACGAGCGCTGCCCTGTTTTATGCCACGGGCACCAGAGAGTTAACGCCACAGAATCGAAGCTGTTCATGAATCCAGTTGCAGAAAAACAACCAATCAAGGTCACATTCTTCAATTTGTCCAGGCAGGGATGGTAAAGGGTAGCACTTGCTTCCATGTGAAGCCAGACACCACAACACTTTTGGTATTTGAACTTGTGATTTTGCAGCAAAAAACAAATGATTGTCTATTACACCACTTGGGAGCATGAGCTTGTTGTATTTATTTATTTATTTATTTATTTATTGCTGTATACATAATGCTGGAAGTTATATTGTATGTTATATTGGAGTTTATTTTGTGTGTTACAATACTGGCTCTCAGTACATATACAAACAAACAAACAAATAAACAAACAACAAAAAAAAACAGCAGACCTAAAACAAAGCCATATTGTGTATCCTGACTCAGACATGAGCCATGAAAACAGCAAGGCATTTAACTAAAAATAAATAAATAAATAAATAAATAAATAAAGTTTCAGCTCGCCAAATGATGGTTGCTGCAATGACTTACAGCTTCACAACAGCAAACATTGCAGAAGTTTTTTTTTTATTTTTTTTTTACGAGGGCCCCAACTTTGTGGCAAAGTGCAAGTGTCCACACACTAACACCTACATTACAGATGATTTGGAAATGCCAGTCAGCATATGTCCTATAGTTTATGTCCTAGAACTATGGCGAAAACCAGAGAACATGGAGGTACTGTAGCTCACCAAGCATGGGGAGAACATTCCAACTCCACACATGTCCACAATCCCAGAAATGGGGATTCAAACTCCCAACCCCCAGAGGTGCAAGAAGACAAGACTTATTCCAAGCCACCAAATTTCTCTAATAACTAAAGATTTAATAATAGACATTAGTAGTAATTTATTGAAACATTTTTAGAGTAAACAAATTTTAACTATTGGCTTGCAGCCCGTGCAGCTTGGGCTACAGCATGTTTAGGTTGGACAGCATACTGTAACTAAAAGGTAGAGCCATATGACAGGGTTAAGGGCACCTTGGGACATCAGCCTCCTGTCACCCCATTGTCAAAACTTTCCAGTTTCAAACACATCCCAGTTTACCAGTTTATTACAGCTCAGTATTCCCCAAACCACTCGACTGCCTACTTTACCTGAGAGAAGATCAATTTATCAAAACACCAACAATTTATAAAATAGTTTTCAGTGTAGAGATAGATATACTGTATGAAAGAGAGTCTAAGTCTTGAACATAAATATGAAGCATATTACAAAGTAAGGGCCTTTTAAGGAAGAGGTTCTTCCCCTCATGGACTTAGAAATAAATTTTTTTCCTATGCATTGATGAAGAACCTGCACCTTTAATCAAACTAGATAACACAGACTATTAGAAAGTATATTAAAAGTTATTTGAAAGTAGAACATTTAATCAATTACATTACAAGCTGTCCAGGCGATCAAGTTACTGTACTGAGTTCAGTCTGAAAACCTGAACACTACAAAAACTGAAACATTATTTAATGTGTCAAGGGAAGAGTTTTAAAAAAAAAAGTCAAACATGGACCAAGTGCATGAGAAAAGCAGTTTGATATTAACCTCAGTTTATTTCATTTAGTCCAGTAATTTCTGCTGAAGTTTAAACCCCCAGGATGACATGCATTATACGGTCTGATAATAAAGATCTCTCATTAAACACTCATATGCTGAAGATAAATAAAAAAAAAATCTAATCATACAGTGTCTTGGTGTACTTTGTACTGTATATATTTTGAGTGACACAGCGGAATGTCATAGCTGAAGTTTCAAACTCAGGTAAGGTTAATCTCAGCAAGATCAAATTAAACCCGTTATTTTATTTTATAAATGCAGCACATTGCATGGTTTTTAAATGTGTCCTTGTGTAAGTATTCTGAGTATATTATACAGTATTATACAGTGCCTCGCCAAAAAACTTCAGAAGCGTCAAACTATTTGCCTGCATCAAGTTCCAGGAATTACTGGAATTGGGTGAAGAACTGTCCAACACATTATTAAAACCTGGAAAGACAGTGCTGAACCTTCAACTTCATGGATTAAATGTCATCAGAAAGAACTGGGATAAATGGAGATTAGTTAAATGCTGGTGAAGTGAAATCAGGGCTGTGTTTAATAGTGAAAGTAAGCGCATTTCCACACACACACACACACACACACACACACACACACACACACACACACACACACACACACACACACACACACACATGATGAGAACTCACAGGGTTGGGACAAAATCTTTGTTTTGTGAGGATCTTAATTAACGAAAAGCCGGTTCTGTACTTGCATCCATTTCCACTGCTATGTTATTGCTGTTATTCTCTTTTTAACTAGTTTTTACTTTCCGGAAAGTTACTATTTTGGTGGTAATCTTTGTTTGAATAATGCATTAGTGTTACTAAAGTCTTTCTGAAAAAAAAAAAGTACAGAACAGCACATTCCTGTGACTCAAATGTAGCTAAATAGTAAGGGGTAAAAAATTTTGGTTCCCTCTGATTTGCATTTTCAAACACATACAAATTTCATTTTGTTTAGAGAAAAAATTGTTGGTACTCATACCAAGCGACTTGTACATACTATTTAGGATATTCAATTTGACAAGGTATGAGGATTTATTTTTAAAATTCTAAAACTTTCTGTTTTAAATAAAAAGAGAACTGCAAAAAGCAATACTGGTTAAGGAACTGCAACAACAGTAAGTTCCAAATGATCTTAGCATAAACAAAATGTCAAACCTTAAGATAGAATCATATGCATCAGTTAAAGAATAGAAAAATAAAAGTATCTGCTCTTTTTCCAGTCTTCACTTGAACAGTTTTGTGAGTCTGTGCTCACTATAGCCTCAGATTCTGGTTCTTTTATGTACTGAGACAGCATCGTCTCATTCACAAGAGAAGCACTGAATTGGCTAACGGTAAACAGTAAACGCTCCATAAGTAGCAGCAAGAATTAAAATAGTTAGTGCAAAAATTGTCAAGTAATGAATTTTGTACAAAAGATTTTGTACAAAACATTTACATATGGGTTGTTGTGTACCATAGTTTGGTAGTGTAGATTGTGTTTATATCAGTGTGTTTGCGCTTGTGTTGTTGTCAGTCCAGTCCCTTTTTGTTGAATAGACGGATGGCTTGTGGAAAAAGCTGTTACACAGTCTGGATGTGTGTGCCCGAATGCTTTGGTACCTTTTTCCAGATGTCAGGAGGGTGAAGAGTGAGTGAGAGGGGTGTGTCTGATCAGTCACAATGCTGGTGGCTTTGCCTTGAACGTAATTATCCACAAAAGTATAGTATCCTAATGTCAGTTAACGGTGCTTCTGCCATCCGTTGCTGTGACTGAAGGTTATGGCAGTCATGTGTCTTCAAAAGGGAATCGACAGTTATTGAAATATTTGTTGATAATTACATTTGAGGCGTATTGATCTACTGTATGTCAGATGCAAAAGCTGCCACAGGATAATTGGATAACTGTATGAATGCACGCTGCATGTTCCTAAGACAGTAGAGACTGAGGGTATAATAAAGAAAGGTTGCACTGTTCAGTAGAAGGTGTTTAAATTAAATGAATAAACTCTACATTATTGTAAGATATTTGATCAATGGATTTGTGATTAATGCATTATATAGAGAGTCCACCCTAACCCTAACCCTAAATTTAACACATACATTCTGAGATACTTATCTGCAGATTGTGGTTGGAACAACCAGTTATTTGAGTTATATCTTGTTAACTTGAGCCAGGTCACTTTGACCTTCCATATTGTCTTGATTGTTCATTTATCTGTGACATTTTGTTTTTTTTTTAAGGTTTTTAAACTCTTAACTCTCTATAACATTTTGACAGGATTCTAGATAAGATTAAAAGTAATTCAACAAAATAAAATGATTGTAAGAAATACATTCAGTTAAATGTAAATGCTTGGCTTTATAATAATTTATTATCATTCAGGTCAGGTGGCATGGTGCCGTGGGCGTTGCTTAATGTCACATGACTTTATTACACAAAAATAAAATAAAAAGTGTTTTTTTTTCTACACAAGGTAGTACAGGTAGGTTATTTTATATACACCTTTTACAAGCCCACCGAAACAGCAGGTGACACTGCGGCTAAGCTGAGCTTTTCTAATTGCATGTGCATGTGGGTGTGTGCACCATATTAAGCTGGATATGAGCGAGTCTGAAACATATTTCATAGTTTAAGATTTAACATGAAATAGGTACATGTGTGCACAAAATGTTTTGAAAAGTTCTTGGAAAATGACAAAAAAAAAACTGCAAATATAAACCAGCTGATGTTTCATTTTTAACAAATGTGCTCATGTGTGAAAGTAAAGACACATGAACTAGAAAGTACTGTACTGTATATCCCCTGCAAATATCTTGGCACTACTGTCCTCTGTTACTGCATAACACACCATATAATAGCTGCTTACGGCACGTTTTAATGCTTATTCTCATTTTTCGATCTGACTTTTATCTACATGATTTTTAATGTTTGTACTGTGCTGCATGTTTGCAAGTACAGGTGTTCCTAACTTCCTATTACATTGGTTGGGCAGTTGTGGGGTTTTTAATATAATAATTTAACAAAAGTGGTTGTTTACTGTGAATTATAGAAATTGTAAAGGCTTCCACACAGCAGACCTTTTTTAATTTACAGTCTATTAAATCACTGTACTTTGTAACACTGTAACTTTGTAACCAACTGTTATAGTTTGTCACATTTAACTATTTCATGTTTTTTTTATATATATTTTATAACTATTTTCAACCTACAGTATTTTTTCTTTCTGAAAGTGTGCATAGGTTTTTGTTTTTGCATGTGTCTATTTTCAAATCCTGCGCATTAATTGGAAAGCTATTTTGTATCTGTTGAGTTTTGTAGGACATCCTGTAGCTCTGCCTCCTGCTGCAGTAGTCATTAGATTACTGTAGACATAAACCTACTAATGCTTACCTAAAATTACTAAAGTTACACTTGATGTTGTGCTTGGCCTTGTACTGTAATTGGCAAGCATTCTCCCCCTGCACCGTGTGAGACTTGGTTGCGTCCAACTCATCCTCTGCATGCAGCAGGAGCTCCAGGCGAAAGCAACAACAAACAAATACACGTGAGGAAAAGAGAAAGCGTGCACGCCCTCGGACATGTTTGGAGATCTCAACCCCACTCCAATGTTAAAATGATAGTAGATACTGATAAAGAACGTGGTTCTAGTAATGCACTGCTGGACCTGATGGAACGTCCAGCCAGCCAGGAGTTACAGTACAATACTCAGATGTAAAAGGAACAAAAGCATGAACTAGTTTTTCTGCATCATGGAATTATATGTCTTTTTGTTTTTGAGAAGAAAATGACTATCCTTGTAATATTATAGAAGCTCCAAATGACTTTTCACTGGAGAACATGAGCAGGAAATGAAAGGCCTTCAAAGCTTATTACATAATCAGTAAAACTGCGTTCTCCGCGGTCCTAATAGAAATTCTTCTGTCTTGTTGGAATTATGTAGGAGGAAGCTACTCAGCATCCAGCATGGAATGTCCTTCTTAATAAAATGTTCTTCTTCATTAAGTTGTGTCATCTGGCCTTACTGAAACAAGAGGCAAGGTCAGTCTTTTTACTTCTTCTTCTTCTTTTGTCTAAATCGAAGTTTTAAAAAGGACAGTTTAAACTATTTAGGTATGCACATGAAAAATACCCCTATTTGGTTTAATTGCTTTAGTTAGTATTTTTTTTAAGAAAATGCAAAGATATTGTAGCTAATTGGATCTAGTACATAATGGAAGTTATAGTATATTGTTGTATATGTAGTATATATGGCTAGTTGTCAAATTTTCTGACTTTAAATTACTACTGTGAATTTCCTGCCTAATGTAGTCAGTTACAAAAACAACTTCCAAAGTCATGACAAAAAAAATGCTGTACTCATTGCATAAAATGCTGAAGCACTCTTCACAAAAATGTCATTATATTCAGTTACTGTATACACAGAAGTATAACATCAACAGCAAAATCTAAAAACTACTTTATTAACCCACACAATGTGAAAGATTCTTGGTTTTAGTAATTACAGCGTTATCGCTAAAGTGTGTTTAGAAGTCTTGCACATTTTCATTTTGTCACTTTCTTCCATTTTATAATGCCTTGTTTTTATATGTCAAATATTTGTTGTGGACAGTCAGGCTAAAGATTTTCCACTGGGTGAAATTCCAAAATGATAAGGCATTTTTTTCTTTGCTTGTGCTTATTTCTTGGTTGTTTACTTCTCTGGCCTGTTGGAACTTATTGTATATTTTCAAAAAAAGCAGATGTCTGGCCGACTTTAGAAGGTTCTCTCCAATAATTTGCTTATATTTGTCTTCAACTATGTTTCTTCTGAAAAGCAACTCTGCTCTCTGTGCCTAGACAGGGGTTTCCAGCTCTCTCTTTTAGTTGTCCACACCTACAGTAGCATATTCTGACTGATTTATCCTTGAAGGCAGCTAGCTGCGCTTCCCCATTCACATCAGTTGACTCTTCTAATTGGACAGTGAAAGAAACGTCCCATTTCAGGTAATTCACGACCTGCACAACTCAGCCATCTCATCAGTCCTGCAGGCCACTGAACAGGAGCAGCGTTTTCTAATTGTATAAGTGCAATTAGCTCCTTAGAGATCAATCAAGGCTTTTTAGCTTCAGTGACAAGAAACGATCGCTTATACAAAGCTTTGAGGCAAGATGTCGACTTCTGCGCTGTTGCTTTAGCGTTACATTGGAAGCCCATAAACTCATCCAGTTTTCTTTAAGAGAAGTCCGACATCTTCCTCCTGCACATGTTGTTTTGTGATGAGATGGAACTTTAAATGTGATGATATTCCTATCATTGTTTCATTCTACCTCCCTTATACAGTAAGACTAATAATTTTATTGATATATTGATATATATGTATTTTGTCCATGTTTCTTGGTTCCTGCAGCAGATGGCATGCTTTGTAGTCATTTTCCCATTTTAGTTTGTTAGCTAGCAAACCTTGCTCGAACAAAAACATGTGAACTGGATCTGTGGTACAATGTTTGTACAGTGTACAGTGAGAACGCTAAGCTACATAGTCAGAGACTTGGCAATGTGTAAGAGTAAGCACATACAGTACTGTAGGGGAAAAATAAGTAGGTGGCTTTTCTGGAATGTAAAGGGTCTTAAATTTGTATTTAAAGATTGTTTTGAACCATTTAACAAAATACTGTTTATATATAGTTTAAATATTTTAGAAACAATTCTATGGACTCTTTGTAATTATACCACAAACCACAAGGGGTCCACGGGCGACGGCTTGAGAAACACTGGCTCTGGACACCGGGACTTTCTCTTGCTTTCCCTGTTCTTCTAATCCTACAGTTATCTCGGGCAGGACGTCTACACACAAGTAAATAATAAGATATTAGGAAGAAACATGTGCAAACATTTTGCAAATATGTGAACACACTGAATATACTCAAGGCTGAACTTTTGTCATTTCTAATAATTCAAATATATCCAAATTTATCAAATTGGATATGGAATAAAAGGCCCAAAGATAGAGAGCTCTCTGGTGTACTGCTTTATTTATTTATTTATTTAGTTTCTTATTCATGTTTGAAAGCTGTAATTCACCTTTCCTTATTCTTTGCAATTTATTTAAAAGGTAAATCACACACACACACACACACACACACACACACACACACACACACACACACACACACGCAAAAGATGTTTGTTTTTTCAAGTTTTATTATTTGTTTTTATTTATGACTGCAATACTGTTTTTCATTTGACCGTAATCAGGTACTGCTGATTTTTACACTTCTTCATACTGAGAGTTGAAAGTTGAAATTTAACAGGAAATTTAAGCATTTAATAAGAATACAAATAATAATAATAATAATAATAATAATAATAATAATGAAAAAAATCCTTGTTGTCCAGGAATAAAATGTATTGTCAGCACATTGACTTATCAGACTTCAATGTCTTTTATTTTCTTTTGGATGTTTAATTTAAATTCAAATTCGAATCTTGCAACCATACAGTAATAATACAATACAACAATTAAAGTTGGATTAGAGTTTTGTTTTTGTCTCCAATTGTAATTTATAGTGTGTAAAAAAATCAAGCATATGGGGCAGGAGGAAGGAGAGGAGTATTTGGATAAATTTTTTAATTTATTTTTTACCCTGTAATTTTAGTGCATATATCTAATCACAGTTCAATTAGATTAGATTAGATTAGATTCAACTTTATTGTCATTGCACATAGTTACAAGGCAACGAAATGCAGTTAGCATCTAACCAGAAATGTAATTTAGCAGTGCAATATAAACATATATACAGATCTATAAATTATGCAGATAAAACAAATTAATAACATTAATACGTTTTAGTTTTGCATATATTTTGTCTGCAATTACCACATGAAGTAATGAGCCTCCTGCCACACTGTGTTAAATTACATTTCTCTTTGTAGTCCATTCCCATTGTCAAATCACCTTCGTTTCCCCAAGGCTAAGAGAGTCTTACTTTTTTGTGGCGTCCACAAACTTTTGGTCATCTAGTGTATGTTGTTTGGTATAAGTATATACCAAGAGCTTGTTTGGATAGATTATTGCCGAGGCGGAGAAACCGCTTCCACACAAGAATTAAGGAGCAGATGTACACCTGGCCCAGCCCTTTGGATCAGTGAACATCCATATGCTAGAGATGTGTCATGCTGTGGGCCAAGTACCTCACTACCTACCACCTGTGTTGTAAGGTTCTCCAGGATGGTTCTGACATATTTACCAGGCTGGTGATGGACCAAATTTTACTTTCCTCTGAAAAATAAATATTGTGGCAAAAGATAATAAATGTAATTCAAAGTCCTGCATCTGTATTTCTCAAGTAAATCCTTCAGTGTCTGTATACATACATACTGTTACAATTCAATTCAATTCAATTCAATTTTATTCATATAGCGCTTTTAACAATTGACATTGTCACAAAGCAGCTTTACACAATCAAAAGAATTATTTAAGTTTGTATGAAATGTGAATGTGTATGAATCAAAATGATAAGACTGTCCCTGATGAACAAGCCGAGGACGACGGCGACAGTGGCAAGGAAAAACTCCCTGAGATGGTGATAGGAAAAAACCTTGAGAGGAACCGGACTGAACAGGGAACCCATCCTCATCTGGGTGATAACGGATAACGGGGATTGATCTGCATCATACTGTGTGTTGGGAGGCTGGACGTTCAGTAAAAAATTGAGTCCAGTTCATTATTGGAGGTTCAGGTAGACTGTAGGAAACTCCAGTCCTGAACTTTCAAGTGACGGAAGTCACAAGTCCTCAGAGAACAGCTGTCTGCATCAGCCGAGGACAAGACCGTCTTCGTGGAAAAGTGGAACCGTCCCCAGTCACCACACACAGGCAGTCCACACGGGGCGTCCATGCGAAAAGATCTCCAACCAGAAGCAGGACACCAGGACGAGTCAGACAGCTCCAGAGGGCAGAGGGGGTCTGGATCACTGACATCTCAGGAAAGACATGTATAACTCGACAGAGAGAGGGAAAAACAGAGAAGGAGAGCAGAAGAGATAACAGTTAGGTATTGTCACAGTTGTTGGTCTTTCAGCTGCTCTGGAATATTCAGTCCACACAACAACTTGGCACAGGTTTTACACCGAATGCCCTTCCTGGCACAACCCTCCCATTTATCCGGGCTTGGGACCGGCACTGCATCCAACGGCTGGGGTTTTGGGCACTGGCTGGGAATCGAACCCGGGCCTTCCGCATGGCAGGCGAAACACCTACCACTGAGCCACCAGTGCCCATTAGGTATGGTCACAGTCAAATAATGTACAGTATAATGTGAATGTATATTTTGTGCAGAGTGCAAGCAGGGACACCGGCAGCACTAACTATGACAGTATAACTAAAAGGGAGGAGCCAGATGGAAACACAGACATGAGGGCTCCCTGAGATGTAAAGCGACCAATCACTTCGCCGTCAACAAACCTGAACCTGAACATTATTTGGAAGACTATTCCATAACTTTTTGGCTTTGTAAGAAAAAGCTCCAACCCCTGCTGTAGTTTTCAAAATACATACAGACAAGCAGCCTGCATCCTTTGATAGAAGTAGGCGTGGCGGATCATAAGACACTAGCAGTTCACTCAGATACTGCGGCTTGAGACCATTTAATGCTTTATACGTCAATAGTAGTATTTTAAAATCGATACGAAATTTCACAGGCAGCCAATGAAGTGTGGATAAGATAGGGGTGATGTGCTCATATCTTCTGGTTCTAGTGAGGACTCTCGCTGCTGCATTCTGGACTAACTGAAGCTTGTTTATACACCTGGTTGAACAACCAGACAGTAAGGTGTTACAATAGTCCAACCTACAGTAGAGGTGATAAAAGCATGAACTAGTTTTTCTGTATCATTTAGTGACAATATATTTCTTAACTTGGCAATATTTCTGAGATGAAAGAATGCTATCCTGGTAATATTATCCACATGCTGGATTCTATAATCACACCGAGGTCTTTCACTGTTGCACTTGATGGAACAGAAAGGCCGTTTAAAGTTACAGTGTGATCAGAAAGCTTACTTCTAGCTGAATGCGGTCCTATGACTACAACTTCTGTCTTATCAGGATTAAGCAGAAGGAAGTTAATTAACATTAACATTGCTCAACTTTAATAAACTGGTTTTTCTCATATGGTTTTGCTGAGACGTATAACTGTGTGTCACCAGCATAACAATGAAAACTAATACCATGCTTACGAATTATGTTGCCCAGAGGAAGCATGTTAAGGGAAAAAAGCAGTGGGCCTAAAACTGAACTCTGTGGAACACCAAACTCCACTAGAGAACATGCAGAATAATCAC
>JAQKPX010000005.1:29604300-29614468 GCA_030068255.1 Clarias angolensis | reverse complement strand
CCAGATACTGACTGGTACTTTTGATTTTGAGCCTCCCTTCATTCAGGGACACATTGTGAAACATTTTTAGTTTATGTTATGGCTTATGGTGTTGACTCTTTTTTAGTGTTCATACAAATACAGTATTTACATATTAAGTTTACTGAAAGTAAAAACAGTTGAAAGTCAGAGGACGTTTCTTTTTTTGCTGAGTATACATCTAAATGTCCGTGTGGCTGCAGTACTTCATATACATGTACTGTATTTTGAGTGACAGATGTCTCGTCCAATCAGCGGTAAGAATCAATAAGCCAAAAAAGGTAGGTGTGGTTTGCAAATAACATTCTTACTGCTGATTGGACGAGACATCTGCCACTAAAGATCAGCAATAAGAATTTCATTCGCAAACCACACATAGGAATTTTGATTCTCACCGCTGATTGGACAAGACATCTG
Organism: Clarias angolensis; assembly: GCA_030068255.1. Classification (NCBI taxonomy): domain Eukaryota; kingdom Metazoa; phylum Chordata; class Actinopteri; order Siluriformes; family Clariidae; genus Clarias; species Clarias angolensis. Next base: position 29,614,033 of record JAQKPX010000005.1, on the reverse strand, counting down.
TCACTCAAAATACACAGGAAGTACTGCAGCCGTACAGACATTTAGATGTATTTTCATTTAAGGATTTATTTCAGTATTTTAGGATTATTTATTACTTTGGTCAACTAAGTTGTGTTAAATGTGCTTTAAAATTATTCTTCACTTGATAATACTGCTTGTATGTCTTACAGTAAGTGACAGATGTCTCATCCAATCAGCAATAAGAATTTCATTAGCAAACTATACCTACCTTTTCCGGTTTGACTGAATTGTCGTTGTGTTTTCTCATTTGGTATTTTGTATTTGGATATGTCGTTGTGTTTTCTGATTTGTTATATTGTTTTCTGTGTTGTTATTTTTTTCTGTGTTGCTATTTTGTTTTCTGTGTTGTTATTGTTTTTCTGTGTTGCTATTTTGTTTTCTGTGTTGTTATTGTTTTTCAGTTTTGTTATTTTGTTTTTGTTTTTGTTATTTTGTTTTCTGTGTTTGTTATTGTTTTTCAGTTTTATTATTTTGTTTTTGTTTTTGTTATTTTGTTTTCTGTGTTGTTATTGTTTTTCGGTTTTGTTATTTTGTTTTGCACTTCTCGGCCACCGTAGTATTCATTTATGTAACACAAATCCTTTGTGTAGCAATTCATGTATCGTCATACTGACTCCTAAATCAAACCTTTTTAAATAAAAAAGTAATTTGTATACTGTATGATTGAAGTCATGAAATAGTGCAGCTCTTCTATAATCCTACAGGGGGTGCACTCTAAACTATTCACACAGCACAGCATCCTGTGTAGGAGGAGCAAATTATTTGCTAGGTTTGTTCAGAATTATAACAAAATCAGAAAAAAAGTTTTATTATTATAAAACTGTGATAGTAACAGAATCACAATACAAATTGAATCAGCACCAAGGTATCGTTATAATATCATATCGAGTGATCTCTGTGATTCCCATCCCTTTGATCTAATTACTGCTTGAACTGTGTGTCTCAATCTCTTGGTGCAATGCTGGAAATCGCAATATACTGTAAAGGCGTTCACATTATTAGACACTCCACCATGCCGGTGGGCACAGTGGGTAAAGTTAAATGCTAGTAATCTTGCCCTAGTCTGATACTGTTAACAAGCAAGCAGTTTGCATTGCTGTACTGTTTATGTAAAAACTTCATAAATACTGTAAATGATAACCAAGAATATAGGCACATGCAGTAAAATTGAGTTGCCTTTGCTCAATTATTGCCATGTGTCTGGATGTGACTTTCAGTGAAATTATATTATGATGAAAGTCACAATTAGTTGGCAAGTGATGTGTTATGATAAGTAGAGACAGGAATTATCATGGACCTTCTATCAATAACTGATGCAATACAATATTTTTCTCTCCATATTTTTTTTACAATTCTAAACAAACCTAGCAAATAATTTGCTCCTGTCACAGTAAGTATGACCTGCAGTATGCTGTGCTGTGTGTATAGTTTAGAGCACACCGTCTGCTGGGATTGTAAAGGAATGGTAACATTTTACCACTTCAAACACAAACATATAGTATATAAATGTAAAATGTAAAAAAAATAATTTGGAGTCAGTATGGCGCTACATGAATTGCAAAACAAAAAATTGCTGCATGAACATCAGAAGACCTTATATAAATGTTGATGCTTAACGCATTAAATTTAAAAGGTAGTAAACACTTATTGTGTTCATTATTGTGTGTATTGTGTTTATTTTCATACCATGGAAAAGGCTTTAATATGGAAAAGAATAGTGAATGGGTGTGAGTAATAGGACTGACCCCTTCATGGTCGACTGCAAATGGCTCGTACTATGTGCTGGATATCAAGGCTTAAAATTAAAAGTTTTAATTTATTATACTGACCGTGACTTTAGAGAATAAAACTGTACTTAAATTATTCTTAATCCGAGTTGTATTGTGTTGACTCATTCGATGGCGTTTCTAATAACCTGATGATTGATCTGATGATCTAATGACTGGAGTTATGAAGATGAAGATGTTTTTAAATTGATTTATAACCTATACTATGCACGTCTTCTGTATCTGTATAAGCAATTCTTATTCTGATTTAAGCTGAGAGTGTGTTTCCAAGCCACCTGATGTCCAAACTGTGTTTATTTGCAGGTGTCTGACTATGTTTAAGACTGGTTTATCATATAATTTACATATAATTAAAGGGTCTATTTTTTTTTCATTGTGAAGCGTTATAAAGCACTTGACAAATCTGACACAAAGTCGTTCTTCTCATCATGTGGTCCGTGTCATAGCTGTGAATATGCTGACGTTTTGAACTGTTTATGTACATTATCAATAGTCACATTGCCTCGGGGGTGGGGGTGGGGGGGCAAGTATTACAGAGAGAAAGATTCCTAACCCACCACTGAAATGGTGATTTGTGTCAGGCAAACTGATGGAGGCGATTGGATGTTTATTTATGGGCCTTGTGTTAGCTTCTTTTTTTGCTTTATCACATCGGCCCAGTATTTGCCATGCAGGAGTTTAGCGCATATGCAAATTTTACAACCAGCTGCATGTTGGTCCCTGCCAATTTCCAGGAAAAAAGTGTTTGTCCATGATTGTGGATATGCACACTCTGTTGAGAAGTGTACCTAAACAATGTTGTGTGTGTATGCATGAGTGTGGTTGTGTTGTAATGATAAGAAGATGAGCAGGCCGTACAATAATACGCCTGAGTAGTTAAGAAGAAATAGAAATTGTGCAGTACATAATTATAAAAAAAAAACATTCTGTAGACAACTTGTGCTGTGGAAGGAATTTTCAATTTCTCAGTTGTAATATTTGTTTGCTTGTTTATAATGGTTGTTTTTTTGTTTTTGTTTTTTTCATAGCAAGAAGACAATCAAGTTTACACTTAAAACTAAAGCAGCACCAACAATATGTGATGGATGTAAACGGAGAAGTCACAAAAAGTTACAAAAAGAGAGAGGACAATTTTATGCAGAAAAGTTTCTAATCCTGTTTAGTTGTAAACGCATTAAGGCATTAAGGATGTCAGCCCTCTGCTGTGCATTCTCAATGTTTCTACATCAAAACTGTCAGGGATAAAGCGAGGCGAGGATACAGCGTCTATCGTACAGAAATTAAACTTAAACACGTGCAGCTGATTGCATATGCATGCCCATGAGCATGTTTTGCAGTGACTTATGGGTGATGTACTGCAGTCAAGCACCTTATGGTGTCACCATGACAGTCCCGCTACTGGTTTGGTTGCAAGCTCAACTATGTGCATGTTTACATGTGACAGTGAACGTGTTTTGCAGTGGCTCATGGATGCTGTAGTCCTCTGTTTGGAGTGTAACCTCGGTGAAGCTTCAGGTCGTGTCTTTTGTTCTTCCTTAGGGTCTCACTGTTGGCCTGTTAATTTTCTGTTCTCTCTGTGGAAACAAGATATACATGTTTGTAAATTGTAATGAACAACGAAACTAAGTCTAAACTTTGAAACATTGCATAAAGCAATGTGAGAAATGTCTTTTATTTAAGCCAACAAAGAAGGTAAACGTTTGTAAAAGAAGAATCCATTCTTTAATAACGACGCTTTTTATGACCCTACTGTGATAAACTATAAGTCCTGGGGAGGAAAATATACTTTTTTACAAGAATTTGCACATTGTCTGTTCAGTTGGTCTTTGTTTTTGGACTACTAAAACTTCTACAGACTTGTTAACAAAGATTAACTACCACTTGCATATTATTCACTCACCCACTCATCGTTTATTCCACTTTATCCTGTAGACTTTCCAGGGCACAAGGTGGGGTACAACCCTGGACGGGGGCCAATCCATCGCAGAACACACACACACACACACACACACTCATTCACACACTACGGGCAATTTGGGACCACCAATTAGTCTAATCTGCATGTCTTTGGGCTGTGGGAGGAAACCGGAGAACCCAGAGGAAACCCACCAAGCATAAGGAGAACTCCAAACTCCATTCACACAGACCTGAGATGGGACTCGAACCTGGAAACTGGAGATGCAAGGCGACAGTGTTAACCACTACGCCACCGTGCTGCTCGACATATTATTACATAAATTTACTAGCATTATTTATAATAATGTCAGATTAAGGTTTCTCTGTTCAGTGTTTAAATGCATGGATGAGTTTCCTACACGTTCTCCGGTTTCCTTCCATCTCCTAAAAACAGGCCAGTGGACTGGATAAGGCATTTAGCCCCTAGATGTGAATGTCTCTGACAAGTTGAAGGATGCATTCCCTCCTCATGTCCAGTGTTCTAAGAATTGGCGTTGGATCCACCTCTATACTAACCAGGATAAAATGGTTACTAAAAGTGATTGAATAATTACAGAACGTACAATATTATATTAATAATTATACCATGTAAATAATGTGTGTCAAATGGAATTTCTTCAGTCCATATAAAAGTGACCTCATCTACATTCATGGTCATTATTCATCTCGGATGTTCAGCTTCTCTCTGTGTTTTTTCAGAGTGATATTATCATCCTATCTTTTATTTACTTGTTTTCAGTGAAGACATCCTACTGGCACCCACAGCCCTCAGGCTAGCCACAGGCATCTACTCTAGTCAGATCACCAGGGTTGTAACCGTATGATCACTTTAGTCAGATACAATTCTTTAGCTCTCTCCACTGATGCACTCATATCATGGCCATGACGTTTACCTTACCCATTAAAATTATTTATCTCCAGATGCGTGCCTTTCCAGCTAAATGTCTAATTAATCATTTTTGGCCAAAATCTTCATCTGATGATAGAGAGTTGAACCACTCCATAAAGTCTTCTCTAGCAAATCCAAAACACATTTACTGGGCTTAAGGACAGGACTCTGTGGCCAATTAATGCATGAAAATGATTCCTCACTCTGCCACTGCTATGCTTTTAACATTTATGCCGATGAATCTGGCATTGTCATCCTGGGATACACTCTTTACACCTCATCTGTAAAGAAACCGTTGGTAAACCGAGTTCACTTTTATTGCCGCATCATTTTGCTGAGGCTAGACTTGCACAGTTGAAGCATCTATAGCTCATAATAAAATAAGAACTCAGTAAATAATGATGATGTTGAATGTTGAATGCATGACTACTGAATGATAATTTTATACCATCAATAGATTGTTTCATCTTCTTAATTGGAAATCATGGTTCTTAGGTTCCTCAGGAGTTCTGCTCTGCCTGAAGCGGGTTTAGTCCCCCACAGAAAGCCTGGTTCCTTGCAAAGCTGCTATACAAAATGCTTGTTATGCTTACAGTTTTTTCTGATCACATTGATTTGTTGCAGGTTGTCTGAAACAACATGGTCCTGATCCTCCAGTTGGCTACTTGTTTGAATGGTGGATTCTTGTCCTATGCAACAATGCCTGTCTGTTTGTTGATGCAATCCTGAGATCCAAGCACAGTGGCTGATCAGCAATCTAATATCCAGGATGTCTGTATTAAAGTGGGCATTAGCTAATCAGTGCGGTACAATCACCTCTAAACTATCAGAGGCATACTGACTATGCCATACAGTACATCAATCAGGTTGGACTTATACCTCATAACTGTCTATGCTGACTATGCCGAGTTTGATTTTATCACCAAATCAACCTCTCCTGACCACAACACAACCTGGGTGAGTGAAATTTAGTGCTCCATTATTTAAGATAAAAAGGAGAACCTGTACCCTGTCCAGGGTGTTCCCTGCCTCATGCCCTAAGTCTCCTGGGATAGGCTTCAGGCCCCCCGTGACCATGAATACAAAAAAAAGCGATATAGTTGATGTAGTTCTGTGCAGCATGGAAAATGCATGGAGGGGTCTTGCAGTATGTGAGTCATTGGGTCACTGGTTGGTAAGCCTGGGCAGCAGATCTTCAACAGGCTGTGGGTCTGAGTCTGAGGGGCAGCATGGGGCAACAGCTAAGATGAGGTCTTGCATGTGGAGACAAGTGTGAGATGCATTAAGCATTACTTGACTGCAAGAGGAGACTACTCGCCTGCATCTTCTTGTGTAATACTTTTATACAGACCCATTTTCTGCCAAATGCTGAGTGAAAATGATGAGCCGGCCATGCTGAGGTAAGCTACCCCACCCCACCTTAGCATGCTGCCTGGGTTGTGCAGGGTTGTGTGGAAACCTTGAGAGGAACCAGACTCAACAGGGAAGCCATCCTCATTTGGGTGATAACGGATAGAAATTATATAACATCATATGTTATGCAGCTGAAAGTTCAATATAACAGAAGTTCTTTAAATTAACATGAAGTCAGTTCAGCACAGGGATGAGTCAGCAGGTGCAGAGGGCAGATGGGGTCTGGATCACTGGGAGCTCAGGAGCAGCATGTGTAGCTCCAAACCATCAACACCAAACTTTGTAACACAAAGCAATAAGATTCTCCTCCCAGCCTGGTCTAAAGACATGCACTTAGTACATTTGGCATCCCATCCCTTTGTACAACACCCACAAGGCAATGGGAATTAATGAGGGAATATATATAATATATATAATAAAACCCCAGGCTGTCCATAGAGGGAACCTCAATTGTCTATTGCCAAATGTCAGTTGTTTGTTATCCCCAGGGTGGTCTTCTGCTACTGCGACATGGGTGTTCAGGGATGCTCTTCAGGATATCTCGGTCGTAGCGAGATGTTATTTGAGTTCATGTTGCCTTTCTATCAGCTAAAACCAGTCTGTCCATTTTCCTCTGGCTTCTGGCATTACCAAAGCATTTTCACCCAGAGAACTGCCCTCACTGGGTATTTTCTCTGTAAACCCTAGAGATGGGGTCAGCAGTTTGGGAAATACTGAGACTAGTCCATCTGGCACCAACAACCACTCCACATTCAGAGTCACTTAAACCATCTTTTCTTCCCCGTTCTGATGCTTAGTTTAAACTTCTTCATGTGTCTGCATTCCTAAATGTAACGAGTTGCTGCCATGTGATTGGCTGATTAGATATTTGCATCAAAGAGCAAAAGGACAGGTGTACTTAATGATGTGGCTTCTGTCCATGTCTCTCTCTCTCTCTCTCTCTCTCTCTCTGTAGACCACTAGTGGCCTTAACACCTTTTTGGGTACCTTTTGATATAATAACAGATACTTGAGTGTGCATTTCAGCATCCCATCTACAATTTCCTAGAAAAATGATTTATCACAATCAAACGTCATGACCACATTAAACATCTCGTCACCTTAGAGGGGTCTTTTTACAATAAAAGAGAGCTTATCTCCAGGCACCTGAATAAGATATATGTCAATAAAGTGCTGTTTACTAATCCAAACTCTACACTCATAAGGCTTCTTTCATTCCTTATTGTTTTTATATGAGCCCCTTTGTAGGAATAATATATATGTATTCTATAAATACAGTATTTATATATGACATGAAGATATCGCTGCAGAGATACACTGCATGTTCAGTGACTCTTGACTCTTCCTGAGAATGCTGAGTCTTTGAAAGAGTCCCTTCACCTACTGTATATGTCACTCCTACTCTTCTGCTGACTTGTTTATGATTTCACTAATCCTCATTTTAAATGTTCGATCACATCATAATGTAGGTGACTGTGGCAGCTTTTCTTCAGTCCTCCTTTAAAATCACACTCTAAGGAAATCTATACTATCCCTGAAGAGCTAAGAAAATAGATAAGGCCTTCAATGACAAGCAAAATGACATTGCGTGTTCTCTGATAAGAGATAGCATCTGAACTGATCTAATTATTTTCTTAGACATTTAGGTTACTGAGAGTACTAATCAGTTTATTTTGGTGATGTCTGTGGATGTTGTTTTTGTCCTTTTTAGGAATTATTTCACCTATAATTTCAGGTTGCTTTTTTAAATATCATGTTTGAGGTACTCTACTTTACTTTTATTTACTTTATTATTATTGGTGAATTCCAATAATTTGATGATGATTGTAATTTTTAAACATTTTTGCAAATGTTTAAGTCAAAGTCAACTTTGTTGTAAACACAACACAGTTGACCAAAGTGGTGCACAAATCTAAGTCTCAGAGACTATAAAAACAGACAATAATAAGAAAATAAAATGAAATGAAATGCAAATCCAGATAAAAACAATAAACAATAAAAGGTCCTCCCTTATTGTATAGAATAAGCAAATAAAAAAGTAAAATAATAAATAATACTTTAAAAATAACTAAAAACAGTAAAACAAATACCTTGTTGCACTGTAATTAATGTCAAAGGGGGCACTGGAGGCTCAGTGGTAGGTGTTTCGCCTGCCATGCGAAAGGCCCAGGTTTGATTCCTAGCCAATGCCCAAACCCCAGCCACTGGATGCAGTGCCGGTCCCAAGCCCGGGAAAAATGGGAGGGTTGCGTCAGGAAGGGCATCCAGCGTAAAACCTGTGCCAAGCTTGTATGTGCGGACCAAGTGTTGGCTGTGGCGACCCCATGCCGGGAGCATCAGAAAGACCAACAAAAACTGTAATAAATGTCAAGAGTATAAAAGGTCTAGGAAGAGTATAAAGGTTTTTTTTTTTTAAGCTAAGAAAAACTATAAAATTTAGAGTATAAAAAGGTTTAGGTAATGTGGTGCATTTTGAAAATGCATTAAAGGATGGATACTGAATACACCAGGAAGTAGAACAGACACAAAAACACGAAATAGAAAAACACATAAAAGTTTGGTCATTCAGACAGGAGTACACCGAGTACACTGACAAAGCAGGATGGTTGTACAGTAAAAGGAGTGGCTGTGTTTTTTTTTACAGGTGCTGGATACATGCATTATAAACAGTCAGCTTTGGTGGTGATGGAGTTTGATCAATTTAACAACGTGAACAGAAAATATGCAGAGAAAAGAGCTCAATGTGCCAGGAGAGAGTTGAAGTGTGCCGTCCCTTCCAACCAGCGGTCCCACTCCACCTGTTAATATTTTACACTCAGTAATTATCGATTGCTGAAGTTATAGTATCTCTCAGCAGGTGAACCTTTCTTAGAGAGATACTACAGGTTAGAGCATGAGCTTGTCTCAAAGGTACTTTGACAAGAGTTTTAATAGACCTCTGTAGCTCTTGAACTCCAGCCAGCTTGAACACTTTGCCCTGAGCCACAGTGACTACCCTGAGGCTGATGATGTGAAAGTGGAATCCATTTCTTGCCTCTGAGGTGAGCAAGAATCTGTTTGAGGGTACAGGACTCCCTGTTGACTGAATAGCAACGCATAAAAATTGCAGATGATGCAGCCATGATTGGACTCATTAGCAATGAGGATGTGCTTTTTTAGCTTACTGTACCAGCGGCAGGGTGGTGTAGTGGTTAACACTGTTGCGCTGCACCTCCAGCATCCGGGTTCAATTCCCTCAAAGGATCTGTGGGTGTGAAGTATGTGTGCATGTTTTCCGTGTGCTTGGTGAGTTTCTGGATTCTCTAGTTTCCTTCCACAGACCAAAGACTTGCAGATTAGGCTAATTGACATTTGAAGAGTATGTGTGTACCCTGTGATGGATTGGCACCCCGTCCAAAAGACTACAGAGATGGTCATTGATTATAGAAAGGACAAATCAGAACATACAGTACTGTACTGTAGGTACGGAAAGTATTCAGACCCCCTTAAATTTTTTACTCTGTTATATTGCAGTCATTTGCTCAAATCATTTAAGTTAAATTTCTTTTCCTCATTAATGTACACACAGCACCCCATATTGACAGAAAAACACAGAATTGTTGACATTTTTGCAGATTTGTTAAAAAAGAAAAAACTGAAATATCACATGGTCCTAAGTATTCAGACC
>JAQKPX010000005.1:29585535-29599631 GCA_030068255.1 Clarias angolensis | reverse complement strand
GGGGTTGCTGGTTGGGGGGGTTTGTGTGATAGGGAATAAATGCATTTGAGCAAATCTGTCTTATCTACATGACAAAGAGGCATATACAACTAAGTGTATGCGCAGTACTGGAATATTTAATAGCACTTCCATGCCCAAAGCATTAGAATGTACTCGAGTCATTCTTTTGTGGCAGGGTTATTAGAGTCTCTGAATGATGCTTACAGAAGAACTACCACATCTTTATCTTTGTTTGAGCTCCTCTCTGGGTGTTGCTGTGTGTTGAGCAGCAGCCAAACACATTAGAGCACATCTGTCCACTCGTGCTCACCAGTGCCGCCAACTCTTTCTCACCATTTTCTGAAGAGCTTTCATTGCTGCCATTGTCCACCTTCTCTGACAATTCTCTTCTCAGCACCCCTCCTTGACAGCTTTTCAAAAAGAGGAAAAAAGAACAGAAAATAACATCAACAACAACAACAACAACAGCATATAAACCCAACATAAAATATAATAGTAAGTTTACGAACCTCACCATGCTATAATTCTTAGTACAGCAGGTGAGGTGTTGAATCTGACCTGGATGGAAATCTTTATGCAAAACACAAATCTATACAGTGCACGTTGTATTATGTAGGTTTGTAATAATATATTGTAATAATACGTGTAATGCATATGCTTTACAGATAATGAACACACTTGGTTTTGTGTTTACGTGGCCAAGAATGCTTTCACTTACTATTAGTTCAGTCACTGTGTAAGCATTTCCTGGCATTATAAATCATAAATGTTGCTTATATAGACAAAATGTAATATAAATTAAATGTGTATTAGTCAATCATTTTTCATCGGCATTAGGAACAAATATCACCAAAATCAAGTTTTAATGACATTATTTAATTTTACATTAAATTTAATTTATATATGTTTTCATTTATGATGCTAAAATGTTGCAGTTCCTCTATAATCCTGCAGGATTAATCTAAAGTATTCAAACGTCAGAGCATCCTGTGTGGGAGGAGCAAATTATTTGCTAATTTGTTTAGAATTGTAATAAAATCTGGGGGAAAATAAATAAATAAATAAAAAATTAATATAAAACGGACATTTACAATATTTTCACCCAGGCTCTGACCCACGGTATGTGTAATTCACATCTGTAGAACACCTGCAATGCCAAGTGATACATATAGTTAAATATCCCAGTGCTGTTATGCTTTATATCATTTCCTATGGAACGTTCAATCAGATTACTCAGTCGAAACTAATGGCTGTATAATAGTCTCTAATACTGTTATACGGAAATAATGCACGCATTCTGACCAGTCAGATTTGAGCATTCACCCACACTGTAGAGTAAAGGGGCATGAAACAGGAGCTACACTTACTTACTGTACATTTTTTAAATGACATACAGAACTAAAACACAACATAAATGTAATGCAGGTAAGAGTTCTTCTTACACCTGAATTAGATTCAAGATTTAAGATTCAAAGAACTTTATTAATCCCAGAGGGAAATTGCTCTTGGTTATACAGTTGCTCAGATTAATTTACCGGGAAGCAAGGGAAAGTTAGATTAGGAAAAAAATATATCTTAGACAGGAAAATAAAATTAAAGAAATAAAAATGTAAAAATTGAAAGAAAAATAACAATAAATAGAAGTAAAATAGAATAGAATAGAATTAGCTCTGGCACATAATTTAGTTGCATATTGCACGAGAACTGTAGTGTAAGTGAAAAGAAGTATTGCACAAGTGTATTATAAGCAGATATTGCACTTAGAACATTGAGTTGTGTGAACAGCTCAATGTTCTAAGTGCAATATCTGATTAGTACTAGCACAATACTAGTATTATAGAGTGCTAGTATTGTGTGTTTTCTTTTTTTTTTTTTTTTTTGGCAGATAATTTACCTAAATTCATTACAAAAGAAAAAAGCAAAGGAATAGTGACAATTATATCATGACAATATCGTGACACAAATACAGAATTGCAATACAAATCAAATCAGCACCTTGGTATCGTGACACTATCGTATCGGGCGATCCCCCTGGTGCTTCCCGACCCTGATATAAAGTAGGTAGAACTGCATTATTTCCACTGGACCTCCATAAATTTCATTATAGGCATAAATCGAGTGTTAGCAATGACAAAATTGACTGCACCATGCTATTACGTACCGCAGTTGATACTTTCTTCATCAACCGTTAATCAAATTTTTTCATTGGAAATTATCCGGCTCTCAGACACAAAATGGGTGTAGCAGAGACTTGAAGAGCATAAAAAGTTATTAGAGGTAGAAAGTGCATTGAAGGTATCATTATATGGCCAAATGGCCTTCGTGGAAAATGGTTCACCGTGGAGAGGGGGGGGGGGGAGGGGGAACACCCTGAGGGTGCACTTGAATATTGTTACTAAACAATGACCCTGAGTGGCTCCTCGCCATCCAAATGTCAACATTCACACTTGGAGGCATATGTGTGTTTTATTGTAGGACGTCGAGTGGCGTCTAAAGAACAATTATTCCTATAATCTCCACTGGCTAGATGGAAAGAGAGACATATTCTTCACTGTCCTGAAAAAAAGAATCTGTTATTATGAAACACAAAGGCCACATTAGAGATATAATAGATGCTCAAAGAAAAAAAAAAAAAAAAAGCTTTTGTGCTGTGGAGAATGTTTTACAGTTTCATGAATATACTTAAGCACTTTAAATGTTTGTGAAATTAAATGTTCAGAATGTAAGCTTTTACAAACTGCTGCTTGGCAAAATATTTTACGGATTTTAATTCAATGTCTTGTTCGCTGTAAATTCTTTTGCATTGACAAACAAGCACGCCAAAAATAAATGCCGTTAACAAGAGAGCGTAAGATAGAAGAACTCTTTTTACTTGATGATTCTGAAGATGATGCAGGTAAGTAAAGCGTAAGTATCCTACTTACAAGTCAATTTACTCTCATTTTTATCATCCTTCAGCTAAAGCAGAAAATCAATACGTACTCATGTCACAGAGATTCCAGGTAAATAATCGTCTTACCAGTTTCTTCTTTTGCTTATTCTTATTATTGATTTGTTGTGCATTAAAGGCAAGAAAGTAGAGCAGTCTTTTACTTTTTATTCTCTCATTACATTTATTGGATTTACTGAGAACATTTATTTCCTACATGTAATGCTTGTACAATTTTATCACATACAGCCACTACGTGGGCGTAGATCATTCATTGCTATACATAATGTTTGAGGCTACATGTCCCCCCTCCACCCACCCCACCTCATCCAACAATGGAAAGGGGCCACCAAAGGACCCCTAATTGTGACAAATCCACATCACAAAAAAGATCACTAATAAGCATGTAGCAAGCAAAACTCCATATCCATCATCCACAGTCCTCTGGGTAGGACCAGATTGTAAAATTATATCCGCATAAAGAACATTTACAGTATATGGCTGGGATGAAACAGGCATGCTGGATGGTTATCGCCAGCGTGGGGTGTAAAAGTTAATCAAATGGGTTTAAGATATTAAGATTTGAAGAAGAAGCATTTAGAATAGATACAGTATTAAGCTCCAATGATAAGCGTGTGCCTCGTTTGCAAGTGTGAGGGTATTTGAGATTGAGAATGAATTGAATGAAAGATTTCATCATCACATGTGGAAGTCCATCAAACAATTTCAAAAACAGCAATTCTTCAGACCGCTCCTTAATATTTTTCTACCGGGAGCGTCAAGGATGATTCACATTTCTGAAGCTTTTTATCAAAAAAAGACCAGACCAAAAGTCCATAAAGTCCATTGATATCACATGATTGTATGTTGTACACTCAATGAACATACTATCAGAATCTACAAATGATGTCATGATTTCGATTTATAGATTAAAGTTTTTTGTATGATTCGTATTGATTTGTCATGAACAACCAGAAACAAGAGCAGTGAAAATGTCAGATGTTTGGCAGCTTTGAAAAAAATCTAACAAGGAAGTTTTTGACAAGTCAGTCTATGAGGCATTAGTCTAGCACATTAGAGACTAGAAAATAACATTTGGACATGGATATTGTGAAAATGATTCCTCATGCTCATCTTCAGAGGCGCTCTCTCACACTCTGAGTCCTCGAATATGTCTGTGCCATCAGGGAAGAGGGGAAACTTCTTAGATGTGATAACCTGGTGATTCAGTACATTCAGGTCGTCAGCTGACTTCATTCTATTGCCCCATAACGTTGCTGAGCCTAGACCTGAGTAACTGATCAACCCCAGATCATAACACTGTCTAACATCATACAGTAACACTGTCTCCAGAGGCTTGTACAGTGGACACTATGCATGATGGAGCATCGCTTCATGTGCTTCCCTTCTTACCCTGACACGCCCATCACTCTGGAATAGGATCAGTCTGGACTCATCAGGTCACATGACCTTTTTCCATCACTCCAAAGTCCAATCTTTATGCTCCCTAACAAACTGAAGTCTGAAGTGTGTGTGTAAGTGTGTGTGGAAATGCTATTATTTTGACAATTAGCTTTGACTTTTTTAGATTAAAAAAAAAGATAGCTTTTTTTTTTTTTACTACTATTCAACTTTACCAAGTGTTTAAGTGAATTTCGATCAATCATGCTCATTCATGTTTTTTTTCCCCCTGTCGACATTTCTTCCATTGTGTTAGCAGCACTATCCTCACAGGTTTTTTATAATGTGTTAGATATTTTTTTAGACCAATTCCAGTAACTTGAATACTTTCTTTGTTTGATGCAGGACGATAACTTGACCATTCTGAAACAACAACTTTCTGAACAGAACTAGAAATAGTCACTGAACCTATTATTATAATTGACTTATTATCACCTAGCAATTTCCATCTGCCAGCCAGGGTGAAGACTATTGTGCTTTGAATGAGGTTGATATCAGACTTTAATTCTGCTTATCTTATCAAAACTTCTATAAAAAATGCTTCTGAGTAGTAATTAATTTACAATAGTTTCTTTAGTTAAATAGGATATAATGGTATGATTTTTGAAATAAGATGAAAAACTAATTCAAAGTGGTAAAAACAAAACTTTTTAATAATAATAATAATAATAATAATAATAATAATAATATAGACAGTTAAATAACTTTAAACCAAACTCAATGCAGTAGTTTTTGATGCATTAAAAATAAAATCAGGTGCAAAGCAGTTATACAATATACATACATGTGCAGAAAAACAACACACACTGACAGGTGTTTAACTGAATTTGAATGAACATGGTGTCAGTAAGTTTCACCCTTCAGTGAAAGTGGCTTACTAATGGAATGAGCAAGCAGCCTGTTGGCCCTCTGCACTCTCCCTGTGATGGGCAGGCGGGTGTGAGTTGCTGTCAGGGGGCTTCGAGCAACCTTCAACTCTGCCTCAGCTTGTAGAGGATGCTGCAGGCTACAGCACCGCCTTTGACTGTTAATGAAGGTCAACAGGTGGAACCTTAGGGATCTAGTGACACTCTACCAGTAAGTAGAAATGAAAGAGTGGATGATATTAAATTTCAATACACATTGACAAATATTATTATTTATTCTGTCAATTTCCTAGTTTCTCAAGCCTTCTATAGTATATTTCGTTTACATCAAAATAATACATTTAAAACTACAGTATAAATTCCAGACCGGGATTCTAATAAGCAAAGCTGTAAATATCTTGAGAGAAAAAAAAACAAGAGAAAGCTATAAAACTATAAAATGGCAAGATACAAAACAAAATATAAAAATTTTCAGGATGTAGCCATGTAAAAGACACGCACATAATGGTTTCAACAATGACATATTGTCATTTTATTACAAGCTCTTAATGCCCACTGTGTTTATTGTAATTTACATTTATATATTAAAAAAAAATAAATGCAAGAGACCTGATAATTAAGGGGCAGCCAGGCATAATTATGAGCCATAGTTACATGGGCGTTTGCTTAATTAATGTAGTTACTGGCCGTCTTTTGAGCACTTGTATTATGAAATGTTATTATTTGCATTCTTTCAGTTTCTTGTGATGTACCTATTAAATGCCATGCTCTGAATTAATGAATGACCTCGACTGAACATTCAAAAGACGGCCTTCGCAAGAGCTCCTTCCATTATAAGTGCAGCCCCAGCTAAAGAAGGAGTGCTGTGCCTCGTCTGCTGTTTTTCCTCCCATTCAACTGGAAACCGCAAAGCTACTGTAATTGATGGAGTGTGTGTGTGTGTGTGTGTGTGTGTAGGGGGGCGGGGTGGCAGGGGGAAGAAAAAGACTCAAAAAGCTGCGTCCTTGTGACTTGTGGTTTAAAAAAAAAAAAAGGAAAAAAGTTTTTTTTCTTAAATGTCTTCTAATTATTAAAAATTTAAGCAGGGCTACAAACATGTGCCGCAATATGAAACTAGTACGTTGAATTCCTGAACAAAATGATTAAGAGCACTCCACCATTAATGAGCTGAATTTTCACATCAAAAGTAAAAAAAAGAAAGAAAGAAAGAAAGAAAGAAAGAGTATATGACTGAAAGTATGATTTAAGATTCTAAAAGATTTCCTTCTGAAAGGATTGAATAGCCTCATCATTAAATACCTAATGAAATAAATGAATAAATTAAATTACACATAGCATAATAAAACGACAACAATAAAACCTATCCTTGACTAAATTTTCTAAGGCGCTGAAAGAAAGGAACTTTGATTGAATTTAGGAAATAATAAACAGCATAAGGACAGCATGTTTTTAAAAACTTTAAATGAGCTGTTCGTTCTTCACTATTTACAAATGGATTTATGTTTCATATTCATATTTTGTACTAAACAACGCGTTTATGAATACACTAATTCATCAGCGCTGCATAGACATGAGCGTGAAGGTATATACCGTATATGCCCATATAGATTTATGAGACACTGAATTTTGCAGTAATTTGAGCAGGAATGATGAATCTGCTTCAGCGGCATTGGTACGAGCTCGCGGCCACTGGTCCCCCTGGCGTATCCATATGGCATGCTTCAATTTCCCCTCGTATACAACTCATTTACATTACGCACACCATGTTGCAATTATGAGCCGAAAAATATAGGGCTGTCTACATCTGAAGAAAGAAAGATGCTTCCAAACGGAGAGCTGGGGTGAAGGTGGTTTTGGACACAGATTGTCAGAAAATAAAATGACAGTTATGGAAGTGTCTGCTGTTTATGACCATATCATGGTAAAGATAGAGACATTTTTTAGGTTCAATTATCTTTTAGTACGAAGTCACTTCATGCATATAGTAGTTAATCCATCTGTTATCTATACCAGTCATCCACCGAAGGGTTGAATGGAGACTGAAGCCTATTTCAGGGAACTTAGGGCACTGGGAGGGGTACTGTACACCCTGCATGGTAGAGATAATGTACTGTAAAAATGGATTAATTAGTTATGAATCAAGATTCTTTTGTGTGCCGATTCATGTATCGCCACTTTGACTTCAAAACGGATTTTTCAGTATATCCAACTCTGTGCCGAGTGCATGAATGGTGCGACAGAAATACATTTTTATGGCGCCACATTATACATATACATTATTTAAAAGCCGTGAGTGTTAAAAAGCCGCCGATTCACCTTTTCCACCAAAATCTGCAAGTAAATTAGTCTGAAACCCACTCATTACACTCACTTACACCAGAATTTCAACACATTTGAGGCGTGGTCATTTCTTTATATTCCCACAGGTGGCGCTCTAAACTATTCACACATGGACATCTCATGCTGTAGAAGTGAATTATTTGCTAAGTTTGTTTAGAAGTAATTATAATTATGGCAGATACATGCTGCTCAGTAAAAATGTAGCTTTTTCTTAAGTTTAATTTGAAGTTAAAAGTTTGTAATGTTTAAATGCTGCATTTGGTTTTCAAGTGAGAAAACTAATATAAGGAATGAGCTACATTTAATTCCTCATGTTTCATTCAGTTGTGAATCTATTGAATAAATCTGATGTAACAAAAGAAAAAATATTATATCAAATTAGTATATTTATAAAAATCATGATATTTACAGAATCACAATGTTAATCTAAACTAATCTAATCGGCACCTGGGTATGGGGGTAACGTCATGTCGGGTGGTTCATCGCTACTGAATGGGGTGCAAATCCAACGCAGGGCACAAGCACACACCCAAACACACACTATGGGGAAACTGGAAATGCCACTCATTCTGGACCGCATGTCTTTGGACTTTGAGGGAGAACATGCAAACGCCACACACACAGCTGGAGGTGAGGTCTGAACCCCTGATCCTGGAAATGCGATTAAACAGTGCAAAGTCCACTAAGCCATCATGTTCCTTGGTTATCGAATTAGTTGAAGCATTTTTATGCATCCTTGCTATACTTATTGTTTATATTAAGTATAACTTATTTACATGCATTTTCAGTTTCACAGAGCTCAATCGTACAGAAGATGAACTGACAAACGAGCCTGACTCCTTTTAGACTCCAATTTGATTGAATGCATCTTTAATAAAAAATAAGGGTCATACCATTATAATTTCCTTTCTCTAGTCTTAGGACACATGTGATTTGTGAGAATAGACTAAACACAACTGAACCACCACATCTTCAGTGGTCTGAAGGCCCTGCCTGAGGCTCCGTGCAGGCTCAGCACCGGAGCATCAACAGTCATCCTCTGCCAAACGCACCAAGAGCGATAGCTTCACTAATTGCTACTGCATTTTTAATTTCTACACAAATTACACAGCACTAATATAAAGCAGGTTGTCAAAACTGTGTTGTTCCTTTCACCTTACTAGAAAAACACAAGGAGACAAGCCATCTTTTTTTTTTTCTGTACACAACAGCTTAGGAATTAACTTCGTCTCAAACAATGTATGACATTCACGTATACTTGTGTGTTTACAGTACATCATTAGGGACACCTTGTCCTAGTCCTAGTCCATAGATTCAACTTGGTGCTGTAAACACTCCTTAGAGATTCGATCACGCAGTCGATGCAGATTTGTCGGCTGCACGTCCACGATGTGACTCCCCCGTCCTGAACCATGTGGTTCTTAAAGCTCAGAGCTTACTGGTTTTGCTGTTTTTTTTTAAATAAGTATATTTACAGTAGGACTCAGTATTGTCCATTATAGTGACATGTCCTTTAATTTCCAGCACTAAATAGACAGTATGTAAACTGAATTTTACCCAGACATGACTGAGCAAAAAATGGGTTACATAGGCAAAGAAATAGCACAGATACACATGATCACATGTTGTTATTGTTGTTTTTGGTTGTTTTTATGACCAAAATAATAATAAGAATAATGTGCACATTTTGAGACTTCTATATTTTTGCAATGTAACATTTACACGCTATAAAAATAATGATAACTTTTGTTCTATCTGACATATCCTAAAACACAAATACACAGTTTAAGGTCTGAAGCTTCCCTGTTAACACACACCTGCAAGGCTTCCATGTAAACACATATTCTATTTTTTTAAAATCATTATTGATCTGTGTTGCCGGCGCAGATCTTTGCCTCTTGACCTTTAAGGGTTTTAACTCATGCTCAGATGGTACTAAGGGACCCAAATTGTGGCAAGTAAATCTCCTCCACACCACCACCACCACCAGCCTGAACTGCTGATACAGTACGAGCCATGATGGATCCAAGCTTTCATGCTGTTTACGCCAAACTCTGACGCGACCATCAGAATGTTGCAGCAGAAATCGAGACTCATCAGACCAGATGGCGTTCTTCTGATCTTCTGTGGTCCAGTTTTGGTGAGCCCATGTGACCCGTAGCCACAGTTTCCTGTTCTTAGCTGACAGGAGCGACATTCGGTGTGCTCTTCTGCTGCTGTAGCACATCTGCCTTAAGGTACGGTGTGTTTTTTGTTCAGAGATGTTCTTCATTAGACCTCGGGTGTAACCAAACCAGTCTGTACGTTCTCCTCTGACCTTCGGCATCAACAAGGCGTTTTCACCCAGAGAACTGCCCTCACTGTGTATTTACTCTTTTTCACACCATTATCTGTAACCACTATAGACGTGTGTGTGTGTGTGTGTGTGTGTGTGTGTGTGTGTGTGTGAAAATCCCAGTAGATCAGCAGTTTGGGAAACACTCAGACCAGTCCGTTGTCATGAATCTCCTGTATGTGTCCCCTTGTTTTTGAGTTTTGTGACCTGTGATTTGACACTTTTAGGTTGACATACACCTCAGCACTGCATTACCCAGCAAGCACTGCACCACATTGATGTTATTGTAATCACCTGTACCTTATTTAGTTGATTCTTCTGTCCAATTATAGTCGTTGCTGGACATGGTTCCTTTGTCTGTTCTGTTTGGTTCCCTGTACCGTTGAGTTTACTTTTTTGGTTTTGTTCACAGTGTTGAACTTGTGTTACTTAGTATTAGCATTAGCCCTACTGTAGCTCCAAGTTTATTATGATGAGTTCGAGCAGTGTCCTGCAAGGAAGGTTGGATGAAAAATGTATTAAACAAAAACAGAAGGACTTCCAAGTAAGTACAAAAATTTGCATTTGCAAATTGTAATATCTGCCAAAAGATGATCTTTTAACATAAATAACAGACTTAGTTACTGACTTAAGGTTAATCAAAGATGAAGTTCAAGATCAGATGAGGATGAAGTTTAAGCATCATGAATAGTTACAGATTTTTATAATAGTTTACCTGCCAAAAAACCAACCGAATCACTAATTTGGCCAAACTTTTCCGTACAACTAAACATGCTTGATCCATAGCCTTTAAAAATTAATGCACTGGAGAAGGAACTCCTGATGATCCTGGCCAAAAGCACATGCTTTGCTTCATCGCCTGCCACTTTAGTCCCTGCTCGCCTCGTACCCCAGTTTACATTGGCCTCCACCCATCTTTCCCTGACCCTGGCGGCATTTCTTCTTACCCCTACCCACACTAAAACCATAATTCCCATCTGAAAGCCTCCCGTATGCCATCGCCACTGTGCTTCACTCTCATCATCTGCTTATTCTGAGTGTCTTCGTCTGTTTATGAAGAGCAGCAGACGAGTGCCATTAAGCTTGGGGTGTGTGTGTGTGTGTGTGTTGTGGGGAGGCAGACGGGTGAAGGGAGACATGGAGAAAATTATAAGGGAGGAGGAAAAGGGAAAAATGCTAACAATGAGTGTACAAGTACTGTAAATACATGCATTCTTCAGATACGCTGGTACTCTGCGTACACCGGGCTTCACGTCTCGCTAAGTGAGCTGCACTCTGTTGATTTTATAATACCCCCTTATTTCCTTTCTTCCGTGAAGGACTCTGTTGTTATCCCCATTATTCTCTTTCCAAGAGCTTTCTCACATCCTCGTCCATCATTACGGGCCTTGAGTGCTGCTTATGTGCTTCCATTTTTTTAAAACAGAGATCTTAATAAATTGCGTCGATTATCCCTTATGCTGTGATCATACTGGCGACTGCATCAACAATTCCCAGGTCCTGGTATTAACAGCTGACTGGGGTGATCTTATGAAAGGTGGACCACCAGGAGGGATAGCTGTTCACACATGATTATTTCGTATGTTCCACGAGTGCGTTTTCAGTGACCACCTCTGCTCATATTTAACAGAGATTGCTAAATATATCAAAAACAACCCAATGCCAATTCGATACTGAACCCAGTGTACGAGTCGATAACAAAGACTGTGTTTAGCAATCAGGTAGAAAAATAAATACATAAATAAATCAGCCAAAACATGTTATCTGTGCTAAAAAGGTGTCTCACCCAGGTAAAAAAGTGAATGTTCAGATAGGATCATATAATTTTTTATAATACTTAACGCTTCTTATCTCTTGATCCATGCTTCATTTTTATGTAAATATTTATACACATTTATATTTTTATCAGATTAAAATAAAAAAATTAAAAAATACAGTTTCATGCCCTTTTATGTTTTAGTTTAGTTTATTATGTTTAATTTTTTTAAATTCAAATCCTTTAATGATCTTAATTGTTATTCAGATGAAACTCAGCTAATTTATATTTCACATGAAAAAGCATAAATCTATATGATTCTAAAATGCAAAATTGTTAAGATATTGCAACATGAATGCGACATGGTTACGGACACTACAGATTGCTTTGCTTTTTAAACTTTTAGCAAAAAACAATTTAGGAAACACTTTACAGGTCATATGTTTCTAGAAGCTTAAAGCAGTTTTAGTATCAATACTCATAAAGAAATATGTATAATTTTCGTTTTAATTATTGTTTCAAATTTTGATTTTGTTTGAAGCAAGACAGTATAACGCTGAAACGTGACGTTGGTGTTTTTAGGGACGTGAGATTGGTCACTTCCATGTTGCATAAACTTCAGAAGTAGCTTCTTTGGCACACACATTTCCTGTATTATACAGTATGTTTAACATTTAAAAAAAAAATAAATAAATAAAATCAGCAGAGATTCTGCGTTTTGGCCAAAATACAATTATATTTAGTCATGATAAAAGCTACTGTACCTACTCGGGCTGTTTTTTCATCTTGTGAAGCTATGAAACTGAAATGTGAATTGTCCACTTGCACGTCCTGCCCAAGGAGTGGAGTTTATGTCCAAATTCTCATTTCAGATCTAACTCATAAGAATGCATGCAGAATTCAACCCTGCATCAATCTCTACGAGGCTCTCAATCTTTTTTTTTGTTTTTATCTCTTTATCTCTTTAGTGGAAAAATTTCCCCAGATCAAAGACAGAAGCAAAGCTAAATCTTTTTCTTTCCCTTCATTGTCCCACCAGTCCTCTTTGTGAACTTTGTACCAAAGCCCAGATGAATAAAAATGGCCAGCCGTTTGACAGAGTGGATGGTATGTGGAGCCATCTGTTTTGGAGGACACCCAAAAATCTTGTATATGGGCCATACTTAGCTGTCCCACTATTCCATTCCAAGAGTGCACTAGCCTCCTAATCAAGCACTAGGCCATATACTGCCCATCTCTTGGCTGGCTTTTTTTCCACAGTACAATTAAGTAATTTATTCCTTTCTTCACCCTCCTTTTTAATGAATCCAAACCACAAACAAGCCCCAGTTGCTCCTATTCAAGGCTTGTGATTGCATCTGGCAGTAATTGCTGCAAAGCCTGAAGTGGGAATGGGATGGAAGCACATTGTTTTGGGGGTAATAGGTGAAGACCTGCCTCTCTTGACCTGTAATACATTAGTGTCAGTGAACATTTGGCAGCCCTCAAATGATTAGCAATGAAGATGAATTGAGCAAAAAAAGAAAAAAAGGAAAAAGGTAGAAAATCTGTCTCATCTGAAACACTGGGGTCTGCATACATTTGCATGCTGATTAGTTGTTCTTTTGTCTGTGTTCCTAATTATTATGACACATAATGTCTTCATCATGCAAGATTCAGATCTGTTGTTCAAAATTTATTTAGGGAGGAAAGAGGAAAGCTTCACCGATTCAGCTGTGGCACTTGCGTGTTTTGCCATGCTCTTTAATTGAGAATAGATTTGAGTGTTTGAGTCAGTTTGTTCGATCTTGCTTCAGAAAATCACATTTGTTTTGTCCTTGTTGACAAACACGCATGTAACGTCCCCTGTTTTTATGATTGCTTTAATGTGCACTGAGCATTGAGGCGAGGCTGTTGAAGACTACGGCTGAACTTACAAATACCGCACAATCTTGTCCTCCTGAAATGATATGCAGAATTACATGCACGTGTTCACTGTGTGAGTGAGTGTTTTACAGTAAAACATTTTAAAGTGTGATGCATGACAACGGTCCACGTTTCTGCTTAATGGCAGATTATATATATATATACTGTATACAGCGGAGCCTCGGATTGTGAGTAACGCGGTTTGCGAGTGTTCCGCAAGACGAGCAAAGATTTTTAATAAATTTTGACTTGAAGAACGAACAAGTCTTGGTTTACGAGCACCGAGTATCATGTATCACACATACGCTTCTTGTTTTGACACCGAGCGTCACGTGATCACAACTGAGCCATGTTTTTTTTCTCTCTTGCGCTGTGGAATTGTGGGTAATCGTCTCCCCTGCTGGGTCTTAGTGCTCGTCCATAAGTTTCCATTATTTCTTGGTTAAAATTTGGTTTACGAGAGTTTTGGAATATGATGCCGCTTCCGGAACGAATTATGCTATA
>JAQKPX010000005.1:29558163-29572021 GCA_030068255.1 Clarias angolensis | reverse complement strand
AATGCGTTAAAAAATTTAACGCGTTATTTTTTGTGTAATTAATTAATCTAAATTAACGCGTTAAAGTCCCGGCCCTAGTTTTTTGTTGAACCGTTGCATAAAAGCAACATGACATTCAGCACAGAAATGTGATATTGCTTAATGTATTTATTCAGTACAGGATGATTCTGTACTATAAAGGATGGATGGTGAAGCTAAACCTGGGCAGGACAAAGCCGCTACTTAAAATAAATGAATGAATAAATAAATAAATAAATAAATAAATAAGGTACATTCATGACATGAGCTGTGAGCATGCTTCCAGGTTAAAGAACTTGGTCTTTCTTTGTTTTGTACAGTAAGCTTTGTGTTTGACTGGCAGCACATCTGCATAATAATAATAATAATAATAATAATGAACTATGCGTCATCATCATTTTCATATGTAAATAATGTAAGATGCATCACAGCTGGCTGGAATTTTCCTTTCTCATCCCTCTACTTTAGTTATTTCACCAGGTCAGCACTGTTCATTAGCTGTCTTTGAGAAGCAAAGTCAAATTTGACTTCCTCAAAGTAAAAACAAGACCCATGATCAAACTATTCTGGTCTCACCTTGAGTTGTTTTCAGACTCCCTCGGGCCATTAATTTGCTCTTCATTACCTGTTTTTTTTTGCTCCCACCTTTTTTCCCTTTTTCCCTTTTTCCCTTGACCACCTCATCTGTACTTCAGCAATACCAACCCCTCCCCCCCACCCCCCTCTGCCACTGTGATACGGGCAAGAGCTGCATAGTTATCACTCATGATCCTGCGCCCGCACCCCAGCTTCCTGTTAAAAATAACCTTCCCTGACAGCTTCCAGAAAGGACACTAAACCATCAAAGGATCCACCTTCCTTTTCCTCCACCACAACCATTGCCACACAGGCATCTTTCTGAGCACCCTGTGCCGTCATCACCATAACTAAGGCTGTTAGCATCTGTTTTACTCCAAGCAAAGTCAAAAGGTGCAGGGCTTCAAGGCGCTACCTCTGCTCCCACAAGCATTCCTTTGCTCACCCTTTGCTCCCTTCCCATTACTTTGCATACCCATAAATGTCACCTTACACCAGCAAGCTGTTACCAACCTGCCTCCATGCCAGAACAGCTTGCCTCAAAGGAGAACGATGGATCCTGTATTTTTCAGCGATGGCTCTTAAAAGGCTTTAGATGCCTGAGGCACGTATGGCTTAGGCAACAGAAGATGATGTGATATAATGGCATTGAAAACAAGGAGTGGGCTTCAAAGTCAAACCGAGTGCACTGGATTTGTGGGGAGTGGAAATAGAAAAGAAAAAAAAATATTGGTGGGGATAAAAAAGGTTATTATTTAAAACATATTGTATAGTTATGGTGACAGTGATAATAAGGGAAACAGGAGATGACTGAGTTTATTTTATTTTATTTTAGTTCTCAATATAAGACTACCTCGATCATAATTCAACAGAAAATGTTTACCTTCGCCTTTCACAACTTCATGTAATTTATGCACATTTTCTGACAATTACATAAAAGTAATCAGTAAACAAAACAATAAATGATGTAAATTATTCCAGAAACAGAAAAAAAAAAAACACAACTCAAAAGAATTTCCTTTTGCAAGGTTGGAAAAGTCTCCTCCAATCCGAGATCAACAAATAACATCATTGCAACATAACTGCTTACACTTTCAACAGCAAACTCGTCTTTACCTTTAAATATTGGACTGTATAATCCACAGGCGGTTGCTTTAAGGCTACACAGATTCCCCTAAATATCTATTAAAATGCAATGAAATCTTTACTGATGTTTCTGTAAACCAGTATTTTCAGGAAGTTAGCACTGTGGCCACAAACCACCAGGATCCGGGTTCGATTCCCGCCTCGGGTCTGTGTGTGTGGAGTTTGCATGTTCTCCCCGTGCTTGGTGGGTTTTCTCCGGGTATTCCAGTTTCCTCCCACAGTCCAAAAACAGATTAGGAAAATTGCTGTTCTCAAATTTGCCCATAGTGTGTGAATGTGTGTGTGCACCCTTGCTGGATTCATAATGAATTGGCACCCCATCCATGGTGTATCCCACTTACATTTAGGGCATTTTGCAGACACCCTTATCCAGAGCAACTTACATTTTTATGTCTTTATACATCTGAGCATTTGAGGGTTAAGAGCCCAAGGGCCCAACAGTGCTAACTTGGGGGTTGAACCTGGAACCTTCTGATCAGCAGTCCAACACCTTAACCACTGAGCTACCCCTGACCCCACTTCATGCCCTGAGTCTCCTAGGTTAGATTGGATCCATTCTCCCCGCGACCCTGTATACAGGATAAAGCGGTATACGTAGATGATAATTTTCATAATTTTAGAGTATTTTCAGAGCTCAACTTGGCGAATCGAATCGAATATTTTACTGCAATATCATATTGTTTATTTACTGTACAATCATTTTATGTTGAACCCCATGACAAAGCTCTGATACACTCTTATCGAAACCTGGGTATTTCTTGGGATTTGTGACAAGTTCATGTACAGGATGTTTTAATGTGGCACTCACTGGGCAACAGGCTTTTAACCAGAGGTGGGACGTAACGGAGTACATTTACTTCATCACTGTACCTAAGTACATATTCTATGTATCTGTACTTTACTAT
Source organism: Clarias angolensis (assembly GCA_030068255.1). Taxonomy (NCBI): domain Eukaryota; kingdom Metazoa; phylum Chordata; class Actinopteri; order Siluriformes; family Clariidae; genus Clarias; species Clarias angolensis. The sequence continues at coordinate 29,569,376 of JAQKPX010000005.1, read as the reverse complement.
AGTAGTTTTATTAGAGGATACTTTTTACTTTTACTCTGATTAAAAGTGCAGCAAATATCTGTACTTTGCTTAACTACATTTCTGCATGGTGTTGTGTTACAGTACCTTATCACACTGGTGTGTAGTATTTGAATCAGGAAATTTTCTACCTGATGACTATTACACGTCATTATTGCGACACACCTAATATATATTTCTTTCTATGAAAAGGCTACTTTGAGCTAATATAATCCCTGTACCTTTGAGACTTATGTAATTTTGAAGGTGAGTACTTTGGTACTTCTGCTCAAGTACACAAGTGAATTGAAGACATCTACTTTTACTTGATTAAAAGTAAAAGTAGCGAATCTCTATTTTTACTCAAGTACAGAATTTGTGTACTTTGCTCACTTCTTTTAGAATCACACTTGATTCTAAAAGTTAAAACAGCAAACAGCCTCTCAATCAACTTCACTAGAGAATGATAGAAGTGTTTGTTGCTTGGCAACATTGGACTCTAAAGCCTGTACCGACTATCTTTTGAGGTGGAGAGTAAAGAAAGCAAAATTGGATTGCATAAACATAAACACACCGTCTGGTGTCTTCAGACACATTTTGTTGGTAGAAGAATTGTTATATAAAAGCAATACTCATATTCGTTGGGTTGACAAAGGAGATGCCTGTGCTACATCTGTAATAATATTAGGCCATGTTATTTATTTTGTAATATATAGATAGATATAGGATAGACAGATATGAATATGAAAGTCAGGAAAATATAAGCTTAAATACTTATTGGCTAAAAGTTTTTTAAACGGAAGTTGATGGAGGGGCGGGACTACATGGGTGGGGGGTGTTCACGGGGTGCGCTTCTCACTACCAAACCCCAGTATGGGGTTTGTATGGTACAGTATGTAATGTTGACCAAAATTTAAAAAGCCAAAATAGATACTTACACTCATGCAGAGACTGTAAAGTAAACAAAAAGGCAATCTCAACCCCCAAGCTTGTGCTTCAAAAGTCTGGGAAAATAAAATAAAATAACTTTTAGCTGTTTTGGTGCAGTAAAATCAATCAGTCGTGCTTGTTATTAGTCTTTGATTAAGAGGAGCGTCCACCGTGTAAGTCACTCCTCTGTTACTATAGAAATGATAATGTGATAATCCATGTTAAATGGGTAATAAGTAAAGTAACAGACAGTTGTGCTTCCTCTTGTTGAATAACCACCAGCCGTCTCTGGTATATACTGGTATTTGTTTTAGATTAATCAATATACAGTCTTATCTTTACTACACAGTTCACCGTTTTTAGGAGAGTAATACACCACTAATATCACTAACATTAATTGACTGGATTCAAGATAACAAAGACAAACATGGAAGCGTCTATGTTTTTCCCATCATGTGGCTCAAATGCATGGAAATAAAAAAAAATTAAAATGACAGAATTCCAAATTCTACCCACCCATTTCCAAATCAAATAAAAATCAGACAACCTGTGCCCAGCCTACAAACAGCTTATTTGGAAGGTGATATAATTTTTCCCCTGAATACCAAATACTGTACTGTAAAGTCATAACAGAATCTGAAACTCATTTGAGTTGTGATCATGTGCACGATTAAATTAGTAACAACATGATAGATGCATTGAGGGACACAGCTACTGTAGGAAGTAGCTTGATAAATTCCCTGCTCTTGCTGCATTCTTAGATATTTATGGGTGCAATGGTAACTTCATGGTCTTCATCAGAGTGTGACGGGGTCTAAGTTTCATTGATATTAACAGCTTATTGTCAGGGATAACGCACTTGATGATGCTCCAAGCTCCATAGGGTTTCATGTTTTTTCATAGTTTTCATGGACAGGGGTAGCTCTGTTGTTAAGACATGGAATACTAGTGCATGAAAGGTCCTAGGTTCAAACCCCACCACCACTCGTTGCCACTGTTGGGCCTGTGATCGAGGCCCTTACCCCTCAACTGCTCGGACGTGTAAGTGCCTGCAAAATGCTGGTAGTTTATGTTTTTTGGTGCGTGGGACTTGGGCTGAAACATGTGTCCATTGCTTCTTGTTTCACAATTGTTCACAGTTGTTCAGTATTGTCTTGAATACTGCCTATATTTAGGCCTCAGTTTAATGTCTGTGTCTTATATCTGCTCTTTTTGAAACCCATTGGCTTTTAATCCTGTCCTTGTATTGTTTACATGACAGTTACAGCATTTACAATTTCCCATCCATCCATCTAGGAACCTCTGTACTCCAACTAGGGACCGTGGAGGCCAATGTTGATTACCATTGTATTTATTTCCATTTTTATGACAGTGGTAGGATCTCCAGTCAACACACACACGCTCATTTGCACACTGTAGGTAATTTGGGAATGCCAGTTAGCCTAATTTACATGTCTTTTGACCTCGGGAGGAGACTGGAGTACCTGGAGAAAACACACCAAGCACAGGGCGAACACGCAAACTCCATGCACACAGACCTGAATCAAACCCATGAACTGGAGGTGCAAAGCAATAGCGCTAACCACTGAGCCACCGTGCCAATATGTACAATTTCAGACTATTAAGTTTTGTGGGGTTTTTTGTGTTTTTTTTTTTTTAATCACATACCATGAAGTGGACACAGAATGTCAGTATCTACTCTAGCACTGGTGAATATGCAGGACCAACAGGCACATCATTCCTTGAGCATTAGTCAGTCATATCAAGTGTCCTTCCCTTTTCTAAGACAGAGCAAAAACAACATTCTCTGGATCATCCTCACATCCTCTCTCAGTCACTCATCTGGCTGCACGGTCATGTATTAAGATGTATTGTGTTTTTTGTATTGTGTAATCTTTGGAGACTGTTGTGTGTAAAATCCCTGGGGATCAGCAGTCAATTAAACACATCTACATACAGCATCAACAAGCATGCCACAATCCCTGATATCAAAGTTTATTTTCTTTTCCATTCGGATGTTTGATGTGAACATAACCTGAAGCTGCCGACCTGTATCTGCATGATTGTATGCATTGTGCTGCATCTGCATGATTGGCTGATTGGATAATTAAATAAATGTGCAGGTTAAAATGATACTTTTATGGCTTAGAAGAATAGGCTACACTGCAGCATTTTTTGTTTTTGTTGTCGAATGAATACGAAGATGAGTGTCTGTGTGATGTAGAATTTGCACTGGCCTGTTGAGTTCCAGGTGATCACAACCTGTGCTGTAGGGGGGGGGGGGGGGATAGTGTAAATGAATAAGAATTGAAGTGAGCCAAGAAATACAGTACTACATTTTGCTCAAGGTCCAAATGTTCCTGTATTTATCTGATCAACAGAATCCAGCTAAAAGCTAAAAGATGGTCTCAGAGTGCATGAGTATGAGGCTTATATGAATCATAAGTTTTCCCTAAGAGATAATGGCTGGGAGCGTTCTTTCAGCACAAGGTCACAGTTCAGTTGCATGCCTCAGGATCTTCCCGAGCCGTTTACAGGTAAGCAGCCCAGTCACATCATTCATTACTTGCTAGTCTATTTCCAGCTGATTAGCCACTCCACAGATGTCCTTCACTAGAGACTGTTCACTACAGCAGAAACCTTTATTGAACACTCCTTGATAAAATGTTCTCTAATCACTCCAGTCCTTCAGAACAAACGTTCCACACTCCGGCCTCCACCGATAAATACTGTTACCTAAATGTAAACCTTGTACTTTTTCCAGTCTAGTTTTCCAATGACGTTAAAACATGTCCTGAAAAGGAAGAGAGTGAAAAGTGATATGCATTAGGGAACCTGCTGAACAGTGACGAAGCCTACGCAGCTCCCACTGCATCATAAAATTATCAAAGAAACGGAAAAAATCTTTTCCTTTACTGTTTATACTCCTTCCTAGCTGCAGGTTCTCTATCCCTATGTGTGACCATTGTATTTATTATTCCCAATTTTACAACCGAGGTAGGACTTCCGGTCAGCATTCACACACTACGGGCAATTTATGAAACGGCAGTGAGGCTAATCCTCATGTCTTTGGACTAAGGGATGAAACCAGAGTACCCAGAGGAAACCCACCAAGCACAGGGAGAGCATGCAAACTATGTGCACACAGACCTGAAACAGGAATCGAACCCGGACACTGGAGGTGCGAGGCCACAGTGCTAAGAAGTGCACCCCCCCCCGTGCCGCCTATAAGTGCAATACATCAAGAAAAAATGGGCATAATTTTAAATGTTCTTTAGCACAAAGGAAACCAGTGTATTTTAGTCTGGTTTACCAAGCATACACATTTCCTATTGTTCTACAAATAGTCGGTTCAATCAAAGAGATAAAAATACATGCAAATGATGTCTTCCTCAAACAAGTCTACATAAGTTTCTTTCAATGAGTTCAAGATCAAGAATTGTAAAAGACAAAAAGAAGGCGGTGCAAAAAGGACTCTTCCTGCCCTCCTTTCCTCCAACCTTGGTGTCTAGAAACACAAGTAGCCTACGATGCATATTAGGACTGGAGTATCTGGAGGAGACCTACTGTACAAAGCACTGAGAACTCCAAACACGCACGCACGCACACACACACACACACACACACACACACATACCAACACACACACAGACACACAGTCTAGAATCCAAATTCAAACCCCCAACCCTGGAGGTTCGAGGTTCCTGAGCCACTTTGCCCAATCCCCTGATGTTTTTTTTTTTTTTTTTGCTTCTTATTTGAAATTGAATGTAGAAGCAGTACCTTATAAAAGATAATTAATTTAAATAAATTAATAAACTGTGCTTCATTCAAAATAAAAAGAGATACCAAATTTACTGTCCTTCTCAAACTTTTTAATTAAAATACTGGGAATTAAAATATTTTTTTTCTTCCATCCATAAAGCAGAAATTATGATTGTCTTTTTTAGCCCTTGAAATTTGTTTAGCCAAGGATCTTGGCTTTATTGCAATATTTCCCTCTCCGTCTTTCAGTGCAGAGTGTTGGGATAACTTGCTTTCACCCTGTATGTGGCTCTTTTGAGAGCATTCTTTACTTGCTAATGAGAGAGTCTCCCATTCATTACAACACAGCTTTCATTAGTTAAATGCCTGCTCCTTGGGGACATAAGATTTTAATTACCGTCAGGCAGTTCATATTTCTGATTACTCTGAGAAACATGCCTGGAATAGTTACCTCTTGTCTTTATCTTTATTTATTACAGCTGCATCTTTGTATTGAAGAAGAACTTCTCAGAAGAAATTCCTGGAATGTCCTGACTATTTAAATAGATATTTGCATCAAAGGAAAACTATGGAAATGTGTATGAAATTTCTAAAGGTATTTATTAAATACCACATATTGTACATATTACATGAGGTGTAATAAAAAAAAGCTTAATCAAGTTTGCATTCCGGCATCTGAAAAATGTTTAGTCTTTAAGTTACAGAGAGTTCAGACTCGCCTTACTGAGAGCCACAACTGCGACGTTCCCAAAGTCATCAAAGTATATAAAGTTTCCAAAAAAGAAAAAAAAAATAAAATCCACCAGAGAACAGCTAGATGGGTTCAAGGTCACTGGAAGGCTACAGTAACTCAAACCTCCAGTGAAATGCAGTAGGGAATCTCTTAAAAAAACAAAACATGCCAAACCTTTAGAAAGCTGAGCTACAGCAGCACGAGATCACACCGGAGCAGTAGCTTACTATTAACTACTTCCTATTATTATTTCTTAATTTATATATATTTCCATTTGAAGTAGTAAACTGTTGCTGTTCCCTTTCAAAAGCTACACTCAATGCTGCGTGAAAACGCTATGGAAAAAGGGTCTCCGTTGACGGGTTGTTGAAGCATATGTGTCAAACACGCCAAAAACTTGGCTTATATAACCTCGGTCAGGTGACGTCATCTGATCAGGTACACCTGGAGGTTATAAATAGGTCTAAACCAGAAACATCCTCAGGTCTTTTGTCTTCAAGGACTGCATTGTGTTTGCGTGTGTGTGTGTAAAACGATTACACGGCAGTTAAAATAAAAAAGAAAGCGAAAGAAAAATGGCTGAGTTAAAAAAGAGATGTTTACCTCTGTGTGAGAGACTTCTCTCCGATGATGATGGCCATGCTTTTTGTTTTGAGCGTTTGGGTGAAGAGCACGCTATCCTCTGGCTCGAGGGACAATGCGAGCACTGTGATCTGCTCCCGATCAAAGTGCTTCGCGCCCGGCTCGCATTCTTTGAAGAGAAATCGCGAGTCGTGCTTCACTCGTTCATGGAATAAATCTTATTCATCCTGTATCTTTGTGCCATCAACGTAGATTTATTCGACGATCGTTGATGCGAAGACGCAGGGCTACATGATGATGCCCCAGATTGAAGAGACGCTTGCGGAATATCTCTCTCCTGGATGCTCATCCTCATTGAAGAAGCCCACACTCCCCACTAAGCCCTGTAGGCTAACATCTTCGCTAGTGGAGAAAGCTTTTCAGTCAGCGGGTCAGGCTGGTGCTGCCCTGCACACCATGGCGGGGTTTCTGTGGTAAATCACCCATTAGTTGCCCGCTTTATTCGTGGAGCTAAACGGTTGAGGCCGCCCACTAGAACAACAGTTCCTTCATGGGACCTAGCTATTGTGCTCGTCGAACCTCTAGAAGCTGTGCCTGTTAGACTTTTAACCCTTAAGATGGTTTTTCTAATAGCCATTACTTCTCTATAGAGAATTGGGGATTTTCAGGCTCTGTCAACCTCGTCATCCTGCCTAGACTTTGCCCCTGGGCTGGTCAAAGCTATTCTGCATCCGCACCCGAATTATCTTCCCAAAGTTCCATTCTCGACGATGCAACCAGTTGTTCTCGAAGCCTTCTGTCCTCCGCCATTTAATGCTCCAGAGCAAAGACTTCGCTTACTGTGTCCAGTACGTGCTCCACAGATTTACGTCCACTCCACTAGTCAGTGGCGCAAATTGGAGCAGCTCTTTATATGTTATGGGGGGGACCGCAAGCGGGGGGCGGCTCCCGCTAGACAAACTATGTCACATTAAAAGGGTGAGGGATGCTATTGCTCTAGCCTATGAGGTGCGTGGTCACACTTCACCTCTAGGAATTAGGGCCCATTCAACTAAGGAGTTTGCAAAGTGTCCCCTTGCAGCAGGTGTGTGATGCGGTAGGTTGGTCTACTCCGCACACATCTGTTACATTTTATAGTTTGGATGTCCATGCTACTCCAGGCTCACGAGTCCTAGAGTCAGCATCCCACAATCAGGTCTAGACCACTTTGATGATTGTGCGCACACACTACACAACCCTGGGGTCCAGACACTTCCAGTGCGGCGGCGTTGGTATTCTCGTTCCCATAGCGTTTTCACGCAGCATCGAGTGTAGCTTTTGAAAGGGAACGTCTCAGGATACTTTGCTGTAACCCTGTTCCCTGAAAAAGCGTGAACGAGTACGCTTTCACGAGCGTGACTGGACGTCCTTCCTGACAAAATTGACCTGAGGATGTTTCCAGTTTAGACCTATTTATAACCTCCAGGTGTACCTGATCAGATGACATCATCTGACCGAGGTTATATAAGCCAAGTTTTTGGCGTGTTTGACACACATGCTTCAACAACCCGTTAATGGAGACCCTTTTCCCATAGCGTTTTCATGCAGCATCTTGTTCCGGCTTTTTCAGGGAACAGGGTTACAGCAAAGTAACCCAAGACGTTTTTCTATATATATTTTTAGTTTTTAAAATAATTTTTATAAAATTATGATGCGAGCAGAATCACAATACAGATCGAATTGGCATCTAAGTATCGTGATAATATTGTACCAGCTGGTCTACGGTGACTTCCTACCCTAGTATATACAATCACAACCTCGGCATACGAATTGGACCTGTTCCGGAGCCGAGTTCTTAAGGTGAGTTCTTTAGGCGAAATTTTGTATTGCAAAACTCATCTTCCCATAGGAAATAATGTAAATGCAGATGATCCGTTTCAGCCAACCAACAATATTACCAATATTACCAATTTCCAACACTATAATCATATTTTTTTTACATATAAAAACAATCAAAACATTTAGAAAAGGCATGTAAATGAAGTAAAATATAAAATTAAATAAACATTAAACTCCACTTATCCTTAAATTATGATTCCTCTTGGCATCGGCTGCTTTAAAGAACAAACTGAAAGCGGCTCTGTTTTCTTCTTGCAACTGGTCTTGGTAACATTCTTGGGACCCATGGTGCTACGTCTTCACTAAATCTTGCACAAAATGCAAAAAAACATCCAAAAATGTGAACTCGCTTCGCTTGGCTTTCCACTGAAACAAACAAGTTTTGATCGCCTCCCTGACGTTTGCACAACACCCAAATCGCATAAGGTCTAAATCGCATTTCACAGAACGTATTGCAGATGCTATGAGACACATACCTGTAATTAATAACTCCTGGAATGACTGTAATAACATAAACAATATGCAAATTCCTTTTTTCTTGGCTTCAATATTCTCCAAAAATCCACTGAACACATTTTAAAAAGTTGGCATCTACAGTACAGTACGTATCGTGCCTTTGTTCAAAACATAGAATTTGAAAACTTCAAAAACAAGGTTATCCAGCGGTTTTCAACTTACAATGAGTAAAATAACTGTTAAAAAAAACGGCATTTACAGCATTCTGCTGTGAAACTAAGGAGCTTAAAATGTCCTGTTATTCTCTCCAGGGGAATCAGTCACAAAATCTTTGTAGAAGCACCTTAATTTATACATTTTAACAATAATCATATATTTTTTTAATCTACATGGGCCCCCTTTACTGTATGTCTGAGCACAAAATATCACTTGTTATCTACAATTATCCTTTTTTTGTTGATTATGTGTTACTCATGGTGAGTTTTTCATATTTCTTTTTTTCAAAAGCTTTACACATTGCATGTTTTTGTTTACATTTTCATGACATGATTGATAGCCATGCATGGACATGGTTTTGTCTGTGTGGAACCAAGAGATCCATGTGATGTGTTCTTTTTGCTCCACCATCAATAGACATCATACAGGCTGCACATTACACATTTTAACAATGTTGGCTCAGCAACTGTGAAAATTAAGCATGTCAGAATATTATAAATGCAAAAAAGCACTAAAATGCTTCCCAGCAATATGTACGGTACTGTATATACTGTACCGTTAGCATCCTAACAGGTACATTTAATTGAATAGTTTTTTTGTTGTGATGCGAGCAGAATCACAATACAGTTTGTAAAGTTTGTTTGCATTTTGATTGTTTGTAGTTGGTGTTTGTTTCTTTAGAGAAGCATGTGCATATTTTGAATGATTATCACAGCCATGCTTTTTTTTTTTCGTTGGTACAAATCTTTCGAAATTACCAAACAGTCATTAAATCATACAAAAAAATACAAAAATACATGAAAGGGAAAAAGATAAAAGGGAAAAAACCCAAGAAGAATAATTTTAGGCTAAATGCATGTTTTGCTTTGCTGCAATCAAACCAAGCAAGAAACTGAACAAAATTCTCCTAATTGTATGTCCATTATCTAGTAATTTCCAAACTGTTTGTAATTTGAAATTTACAAAGGATATGAGTGCTAGCCTACTGCATTTGTAACACTTCCGTCTAGAGTAGCTGTAGGCTAAAACTGAAGACTGGGCAAATGGGCACTGACCCTCTTCAGCCTTAGCAGATGGATGAGAAGCTGGCGCTGCTCAGTTTGGCATCGAAAGTGCCAAATCAGAGCAGGAAGCCAAGATGTATACCCTTTGTCTGTTTTCATAAACAGTCATCTGCCTCCTGTCACAAGTGTGAGACTTTCCACGTATCAGGTAAATGTTTCTTAGTTGAGACTTATGATAAAACTTAAGAAAAAGCTTCTGAGATCTATAATGAGTTTATATTGAAACTTCAATTGAACAACAGTAGCTGATTTAGTTATATTACTCCTGTCTTTTTGGAGTAAATATTTGCTTGGGCCTTATACAGTAAATGTAAAATGTTTGTTATGGAATTCACAGTAGTAATAGTTGTGGGTGTCCCAGTGGCATAGTGCTTAGCACTGGGGCCTCGCATCTAAAGGGTCAATGGTTTGATTCCCATCTTGAGTCCGCGTGTATGTGGAGTTTGCCTGAGCTTGTTGGGTTTCCTCCAGGTGCTCCAGTTTCCACAGTCCAGTGACATGCAGATTAGTCGCACTGCCATTTCTAAATTCCCCAAAGTGTGTGATTGGGTGAGTGAGAGCCCTGCTAGTGCACCCAGTACCCCTGGGATATGCTCCAGGCTTCCTGCGACCCTGTACAGGACAGTCGCTATAGAGAATCAGTGGGCATTCAGATATTTACCCACAATGTGTTTCTACTGTCAAGCAAATCTGTTTAAAAAGCTGAAATACCAGAGAAACCCTGCTGTGTCCATCCTGCTGAAGGACACTTTAGTGAAGCTGCTCGAGTGTCGGCTGGCAGGAGGAGTCATGGAGAATAAGTGGGTAATGGGTGAGTGTTTACATCTGTGTGTGGTATATGGTGGCCTATTTATGTGTTTTTCTCTTTTAGTAGGCTGCCAGATGTCAGAGAGAGACAGAGCGAAGTGTATCTGACTTATCCTCAGCTGGGCTGAAATTGAGCCAAGCACTGGGACATAACTGTATGTTTTTTGCATGTACATTTAAGAGCGACTAAAATGGTCTTCTATATACGTAGATAAAACAAAGGTTTTGTCTGTACATTAGCCAGAACTCTTTCTATGATATCTTTACGCTTCATACATTGGAGGACCAAAACCAGTCTCCGAAAAATTTCAGTATGCCTGTATGTCTGTCCAGCCAGATTACATCAAAGCATCTAATGTTTTTTTATTTTATTTTACCCATTCAGTGCTTTTGCCTTGAGGTGGGTCTGGCTATAAATGTCACTCAACAGAGCCGATCAACGTGATAGTTTGCAGTGTATAGACAGAGTATACAGAAGACAGAGAAAATACACCTACAGTTTAAGCCGCCACAATCCTCAATGCACACACTACAGCGCAACTCATCATGACTTAATCCAAAAAAATGGAACGTACACTATGCAGTTTTGACAGCAAACCGCGCATGCATCAAACTGTGGACGTGTCTTAAATCGAGCACTGGACAGAATTTAATGAAACTGTTGCAGTCCTTAGATCTCAGCCTGAAGTTTAATCTGCACCATAAGTGAATCTAAATGTTGAGTAAAAGTGATGTTATGAACAGTTATGTGTGGGATTTAATAATCTACTTTAAAATAATCTACT
>JAQKPX010000005.1:29528146-29549038 GCA_030068255.1 Clarias angolensis | reverse complement strand
AGTCATGCGGCCACGGTATTATTGAAAAAATTTGCTATTGCGGTACGACGGTATTTACAATATTGTTACATCCCTAGAAATCAAGTGTAAAAAAAAAAATAGTGCAAACGTGTCACTAACCTGACCCTGTATAAACCTTAGTTGCATCCCATGAACCTCTACATACTTTTTCCAGCCGAGCTCTTTGTGTACCTGGTCATCATCAGTGATAGATTATATTTTATTATTGCATTTTTAAACACCAATTTATGGTGATTTAGGTTTGTCATATGTTCATGTCCTGAATCATAGAGGAAAGATCACAAACCTCTGGATGCAAAATGATCTGTGGTATGTGTTTTTTTTTGTTTGTTTGTTTTTTGAGATTTTGGTCTGTGTGTGTGTGCTGAGTTTGCATGTTTTCCCCGTGCTTGATGAGTTTCCTCTGGGTTCTCCGGTTTCCTCCCACAGTCCAAAAACATGCAAAGTAGTCTAATTGGTGTTACCAAACTGCCCGTAGTGTGTGAATGAGCTTGTGAGTGTGTGTCTGTGTGTGCGTGCCCTAGTATGGTTTGGAATTAATGATATTTCTGCCTTGCCACGTTTTCTCAAGGTTCATTATGATGTGCATTCTGAGATGCTTTTCTGCTCACCACTGTTGTTAAAGGTGGAGCCGTCTCTCTGTATTCCCAACGAGTCTGGCCATTGTTCTCTGACCTCTATCATTAACTAGCGATTTCTGCCCACAGAACTGCTGCTTACTGGATGTTTTGTGCTCTAGTGAATATTGTGGTGTTTGAAAAGCCAAGGAGCTCAGCGGTTTATGAAATCCTTAAACCAGGTACAAGAATGTGGTGGTGGTGGTGGTGGTGGTGGTGGAGCGTCTATAGGACAAATGGAACAGATGATATATCAGATGAGAACATCATATATCATTCATTCAACAAATATTTATCTTCATAAACTCTATATTATTTACAGAATTAAATTTTGTGCAGTAATTATTACACATATTGGCCAAAATTGTGAGCTATAGCCCAAATATATACACACTGATCAGCTATAACATTAAAAGCACTGACATGTGAAGTGATATATATTGTATATATATATAATTTTCTTACACAATTTTCGCTGTCCAGTTGAGAATAGGATCATACCCAGTGTTGTAGATTTGAATACACCAAGCTGACAGGACGAATCCAAACAGTTTGTCTCTGCATGCGGTTCCAGCAGAAGTGAACAATAATTATTCCTTTGTAGCTAAAAACAGTATCATTAAGAATAATGGCATCGTTAAGTACTAGAAGCTATTACTGCGGGCAAATTTGCTGCATTGATAATGAAGCTTCAGACAGGAAATGAAGATACTAATTATGGGCTAAAACGCCTACTCAGTTAATTGGAAGCAAAGAGCACAGTGAAAAGAAATGCATTTGCACAGGGAAAAAACACACACACACACACACACACACAGAACGTAAGTTCTCGACCTTTCCTAGGGAGAGTGATGGCACAATATAGATCACAATATATAATTCAGCTCTTGGCAGAGACATTAGAGAACAGGGACTTTCTGCTCCGCTTTTAGAACAATGCTAATCTCCAACTCCTCATTCTACATTATCTGGAGTTTGTGTTATACATAATCTAACATTTTATACTGTATATTCTTCCGTTTGCGAATTTAAAAAAGAATGTTTAAAATGTATTTGGAAGATATATTTCATAAATATTTAAGATAATTACATTGCCAGGATTTGCAGTGTGAGCTGTCATGCACCTGCTTCTCATGTTCTTTTAATAGGAGACTGTTTGGGGGACATGATTTATGGTAAAGATGTAACATAAGGTAAGACAGACAAAACACAGTAAGAGAGAGAGAGAGAGACATTAAAAAAAAACACATGAGGGGAGATTTTACAGTGGTTAAAATGAAAGATGACTTTTAAACCACTTACGACTTTCACTGGCGCGAGTCTGTTATAAGCTCAGGACTGTGTTGGGTTTCTGTATGTAGAGGACTGTGGGTCTGTGATTAGCTGCTACTGATTGTTTGTTTATAAAAAATGAGCTGTTTGTTTATGATAAACTCCAAATTCTTAAAAAATGTGACTGTTTTATTTCATATCAGCCGTTAACCTTGATCGTGGAGTGTGAACGCACGTGTCCTCATGCCCAATTTATTATTGAAACTTAACATGAAAGCAGACAGTTTGATGAAAGTACGTAGATATACAAATGTGAATATAATATATATATACTGTATATATATATATATAATAATATAATGTGAAAAAAAAAATTAATAGCAGAATTGAGAAGCAGAATCGATTCCACTAATCAATTTCATGCTTAAAGGTCATAAGATGGGGAACTACTTACAGTATATGTATACATGCCTGAAATAGTACAGTATTTTATCTTTAGCTAAATATATTTTGAATTATTCATTGATTATTCTTTGATTTAAAACTATTATTCAGTTTATTTGGGATTTTATTTATTTATTTATTTATTTACTTACTGACTGTCTATTTATTTAATTATTTTTCATTAAATTTGACCTTGACCTTCTTGAACGGTCCTCCTGGAATAGTTATGTCACGATATATTGATAACATGTTACTTTTTTTTTTTTTAATAGTGTTAAATTGTCTGAATTGTACTAATATTGTAAAGAGTGTGTGGGATCATGAATAGAAAGCCGGGCATTTATGGTCTAATCAGTACATTCAAGTATGTACAGTATGAATGAGTCTAGAAAAAAATCTGTCTGATTAATTAAAAAGGTTGTACAACTTGAAAACAAGTGGTTATTTAAGCACCAGTGATGAATCAGTTAGAGCTGCATTGATGCATTTTCCTGTCCAACAGTCTTTAATTAACACACTGCAGTTGACCATCATCTACACACAATACACACAAAACTCACACACGTTTATGCAGATGATCTAAACGTGAGCCAAAAAAAGGTGAGCAAGCTGTCCAGTTCAGAGGAAGATTAGACATTAGAAAGAGCCAGCTGAAATTAAATGGGTGGCTGGGGGCGGTGGGGGGGGTACATTTTGGTAGAGCCGAAATCTTTTGTACTTTTTTCCAAGGTTCTTTATTTTATTCACTTTTAGTACAAGGTGGGAATACATCAAACACTCACACTCCAAGAGATAGATTTACTGAGGTCTTTATTCATCTTAGAACTTGTATCCTGTACTGTGCAAACGTCTAGAGCCTCTGATTTCTTCATATTAAAATAAATTAAATAATGTAGTTGAAAAACCTAAATAAAAGAAACATTAAACAAATGTTTTACTGCAAGAAAAATTTAGCAAAGTGGCTAAATATACAATTTAAAAACTGGTTGTTTATGTACCAGCCTCAGCAGCGACCTCATTTCCCCTCTCGTCTGTTCCAACCACTCAGCATCAGCATCAGCAGTATATACTAATCACCTCCAGATCATCTCTCATCATCTGCACCTGTTTCTCACTGGGTCAGGACTTACGTTAGATGTTTCTTTTTATGCTTGAATGATTCATAGGTCACTGTGTGGCTTAATAAACAAAGAACATTCCTGAATCTGCTCAGGTTCAGGGACTAGACTGGTGAAGAGAGATAAAAAAAGAAGTTCTTCAGTTAGCCTGGAGAACTATTCCTCAGGACTACATTAAACATACAAGAAGGTCTGGAGCTTTCGAAGTAACATACTGTATGAAGAAATGAGGGGGGTCAAGACTTTTGCACAGTACTTTAGGTCAGATTAAATTGAAGTTCGATTTAGATTAAAAATTGCACAAGTCCACATCCATTTAAATGAAGAATTAATAAGCTGAGAAAGATCTATGCTGGTGCTTTCTAATTAACATGTTGACAATTTCTTTCTTCCGTTATTATTTTGGGTTTTTTTTTGCTCTTACTTTATACTACTCTATTTACTATAGAAAACATACTATACTTATTATTTCTTATATATATTTTTTTTTCAGGGTGTTTAAATACAGTTTATTGTAAGGTTTCTTACAGTACTTACTCGCCGACATGAAAACTGTCGATCTGCTGGTGCCTTTTTTTTTTTTTTTTTTTAGTAACAGGTGTACCTAATATATTAAAAAGTTACTTTCATGTGTTTATTTGTTTGTGTGGGCCTAAGTGATTAAACTGCTTGGGTTCTTTCTGAGAAAAAAATGTTAAAGCCCAATTTGTCTTAGTTGCATCACTTATGGGGTTTCCATGTGACGACGGCATTAGACCTGGACTGTGGACCACATGGACCCAGATTTTGTGTGGCATGATGACTTAGTGGTTCACACTGTATACTGTATATACATTCGTACATTTGCTACAACCAACATTCTGTTAAAAAGCACCAGCCACCACTGGTGTTCCACTTGTTAAGACTTTCAATGTCCTTCCTGACATTTCATTAACATCTTCATACTGTATAAAACTTAATACTAGGAAACTGCATTAAATGTGATTTGCAGTATGCATGAATTTCTGTTAAATAAATATGCATCTGGCTCTATAAGCAAAATCTTATATACAGTGTAACAGTATATAAAATGTACTGTATGTTCATTTTACTGGTTTACTGGAATTATAGAAAAATAACACGGATTTGAACATCTCACACCACCGTTTTTTTTTTTTTTTTACAAAGAGGTTTTACATTTTAATTCCAAGAGCGAGCGTTACGAAATGCCTGCACGTTGTTTATGTGCCAACTTCGCCCCGAACAGTTGCAAAGCATCGCATGTGAAATGGAATGTAAAAGCAAAACGAGATAAGGTCAGCCAGGAATTCAAATGGAAGACATTTGCAGTTCCAACAAGACTGGGGAGTGTGAGTGCACTTCTGAACCTGAGTTCTTGCTGGAATAATTGTGGAAGCACATCTGGTGCACTTTGAAAATGAATTGGCCCGGCACTGCTATGATAATGACGGCACAGTAGTTTAATAATTTAGGGAATATTGCATTCCAAATGTCAGCTTGGGCTGGTCCAACACTTAGTTCGTTTATTGCAGGAAGTTTCGGTCCAGTTTTATCCCCTTATGGCGGCGGTTTCGTTCCAGATTTTGGAAACGGTCTTATTACGACACACAGGTGACAACGCGCTAGTATTTATAAATCCATGAAAACAAGATGCAGCTTCATATTAGGCCAGTGATTATATAAAATGTATGTTTATCTGTTTATTCATTTATAACTGTCAGTAAGTGGAACGTTTAATGACAAGAAGGTGCTGAGAAGCCCAGAGGAACTCCTCGTGAGTCCGTGTGTAAGCGTAATACATATAAAATGGCTCTGCGCTGTCTTAACATTCAAAAAGACGCCTCAGTGCTTCCTACTCTGATTTTCCAGCCTCACAAGCATCCTCGGGTTCAGTCATTAGTCTGACTAGTGCTGCAAGTAATCTTGCAAGAAATCTCGTCAAGCACATACCTGCCGCCGAGTTACACAGCTGACCTGCACCGAGTCTCTGTAATCAAGCAGAAAACCTCAGGCAGGTCTGTGCAACAAAAGTGTGTGTGTGTGTGTGTGTGTGTGTGTACTGATCACAACCTGTGGTGCCACCTGCTGTAGGGGACTGAAGCCTTGTGTCTCGATGCCCTCTCAGTAAAACATCTGTTCGATCCTAAGGCAAAGTGAGAGGAGTAACAGAGCAGAATAAGGAGAGAGAAAGAGAGAGAGAGACCGAGGCAGAGACGAAAGCCCCTCGCAGCAGTGTCCCTTCTGTCAGACCGCGCTGACTTTGATGCGCCATTCCCCTGATGCCTTCTCGCTAGTCCATGCAGTAAATTAATATAATTAAGCACAGTTTTCATCTGGGTCCATGTGGGTATTGTTCTGAATACGTGTTCACTGAAACCTTAATTCACAAAGCTCTATGTTTTTCAAGGAGAGATGGCGACAGGAAGGGAGGGAGAGAGAGACAGACAGACAGAGAGAGAGAGAGAGAGAGAGGTTATGTGGGGTGGCCAGCCTTTTGTTTTAAATGTGACACAGATGTGTTCATTTGCAAGATGAGCATTAAAGGCTGGCTAATCTATTTGTGTTCATGTACATCTGGCAGACATCAAGCAAGGTAA
This sequence comes from Clarias angolensis, assembly GCA_030068255.1. Taxonomy (NCBI): domain Eukaryota; kingdom Metazoa; phylum Chordata; class Actinopteri; order Siluriformes; family Clariidae; genus Clarias; species Clarias angolensis. The sequence continues at coordinate 29,542,969 of JAQKPX010000005.1, read as the reverse complement.
ATTAAACACTAAAGTTGCGCGGCCAGACTTAGCAAAACCCTCACGCGTCATGTCATACAGAATCATCCACTGGTGAGCAAAACGAGCTGTTAATTATGGGGGAATTGTCACTATGACCTTCTCATGCTACCTTTGGAATCATTTATATGGCATTCTTCCCAAAGTGTGGGCAAAACCAGGTGCCAGTGGGAGGTCATTAGAAGCTGTTGTTCTATCAGCATGTAAAATTGACTACTGGAAATGTTTGTTCCACCTTTGCCGCTTGACATGAGAACCAATCAATGAGGAATAATAGAATCTAACCTTTTTTTTTTGCCTCCAAGTCAATATTACTGGCCGCCACTCCCTGGGTACTTAGCAGATGTAAACTATCCCACAGTCAAGCTCGCACTAGCCTTAACCTTCATTTGCTCAGTGTGCGTTTAAGTGTGTCTTTTTCCACCCCGCCAGGAGCTATAAAAAAAAGCAGTGGCAGTCGACAAGACACAAACAGTGTGAAGCACTTAAAACAAGCTCTCCTTTCCAGACGGGTGCCACTTCCACTTTAGTTAAAAGCTGCCAAGACCGTGAAATCGAGGGAGTTTGACATACACCCTATCCAAGATGCCACCACGTTCACACCACGCGGCTTCTTTAAGACTACAATAGAGGTATAATATCAACATCCCGGTCACCATGGGGTCATGAAAAGGTCTGACGATCCTTTCCATACCGGGAACGAGAATGAAAAGGGCTGAGACAAAAGAAGCAGCGACTAATTTAGCGGCGCTGCTGCACCGAACATAGCGCTGAGTCTTTGCGGAGTGAGACAATGTGGTCCTGCGGAGGGGAACTGTTTTCCGGGGCTCACCATTCTTCAGAATGATGGTCATTTTTGTACTTGCCGCCCCCTCTCCGCAGCATCCCCCTCTGCCCCTGACAGTGAACAAAAAGGTCAGTTGTACCCTTGGCTGCCTTTGGAGCCCACTGTGCACCATGTTTATCAAGCGCGCTAATCTATTCTTGTTACTTTCCACTTCAGAGGCAGGCGCTCATCTGTGCCCCCCATCATCCCCACGATCGTCTCCCTCCTCCCCTATCCCTCGGGGGGGGGGGATGGGGGGGTTGCTGATGGCATCTGGCTGGCATCCAGCCATTGCAGGAACGATGGCACAGAACTGCCATTAAAATCAATTACATGGGTCAATGTTTTTATTAGAGGATTTCTACAAAAACTAACTCATCAGCATGATGATAGAAGATGTTCCCTCTGCCACCTAAACTCAACTTCTGAGCAACACTTCTGTATACCCGATAAAGAATCAGCAAAGTATAGACACACACACACACACACACACACACACACACAAACAATAAAGACAGTTTTCTTATCTCCTGTTGTAATACTGTGTAATGTTTATTCACCCCAGATGGACACTGAACATGATTTTGTATACAATTTTCCGACTACTATATTATTTGATCATTTTGTTTGTAAAATAAGTGACTAAAACCAGAGTAACGGATTGCAATGATTTATCAGTCTGTTTAGAAATGTGCATTTGCATTTCTTGACAGCTTTTTAAAAGGACATAGGGTGCATCTTTTTCTGCTTTCATGTCCAGCTTCAAAGTTATGTACTAATTACTGTAGATATTGCATATACTACCTAATAAAACTGGTAAAATACAGTGAAATTCTGCCCTCATTTACATAAACTGCCTGGTTAAAATAAAAAAAATAAAAAATAAAGTTGCAGAAGGTTCAAATTATTGTCCTGTATCAAGGGGGAAAAAAGATGTTAAAAAAGATGGTTTGAGAACTGTCCAATGCTTTAAACATAATGAGATAACTCATATTTTTTTCTTTTTTAATAAAGCACAAAGTATTGCAAACTCATGAGTGCATGAAAACCACACAGGCTAAAATATTATGTTCAATTTTGTTCCATTATATCAGTTTGAATTTTGCGTAATTTTGCAAAAAGCTACAACTCCACCTGCAACAGTTTTCTCACAACGCATGAATCAAACTACACTTGTGTTTGCACTCATTTTAGTTTGCATTTTTTTTGTGAATAATATGTTGGTTTTATGTTTAATGTACATAAATCAGTCATCCATCTTATAAGTGTTGTAACATTTATTTCTATGCTTTTCAGAAAATATATTACTGTAAGTGCATTTCTCATATATAGCAAAACCAGTGCAAATTAAAGCAGTAGCAAGAGTAGGAAAAAAGGGGTCATATCATGAACTAGCTCTTTCACCACAGGGCTTATACTACAGTATCTCACATAATTTAATTAAGTATAACACTTATTAACAGAACATATTATGGACGTCAAGCAACAATTCATTACTGTCGGGTGACTGCAATGGCAGTAACAGTGTGTACTGTAAACATCCTTTTTCTTGGCTTCAACATTCTTCAAAAACTGACCGAACACATTTAGGTCACTCACGGCAGCCGCTGATCACACGACAGAAAGAAGTGATGAGTTCTTTTGAAAAATGAAACTTTTTTTTCTTCTGCTTTTGGCCAGGCTGTGCCAGGCTCTTCACAAACACTATATAGATCTTTATTGAATTGATCTGAGCACCACAGGCAAATTGATCACGCAGAGAAAAAAAAGTGTTAAAGGATGTTTAGGATGTTTCAATGTTAATACAGTTATCACTTTAATGAACCCTTGAACATGATAGTTATAGTGAGTCGTATGTCTCGGACCTTTTCAGCGGTACATTTCTTCACATTATGGAGAAGCGGATGTGTTTAAGAAGCATGTTGTGGCTGTGAAGAAGCGGCTGGAGAAGCTGAAGTGCTCTCTTTCCCTGCTGAGCGAATCCCTCCCGCATAGTGCGGAAGAGCGTGCTTCAAACGGACCCACTCAGCGCCCTGACCTTTCACAAAGAGTGTGTGTGAGCTTGAGAACGAGAACGAGTACGAGGGAGGGAGAGGGTCTGTGAGAGCTGCAGCTACGCTGAAAGTACTACACCCAACTTGCTCGCTATGAGCCTTCACAGTGGCGACAAAAATCCTGTCAATAACTCAACATGAGAGGCGCCGATAATGACGGTTTTAGACCGGCATTAAAGCACGATATCAAAGCTCGCTCCACTCAAAGATTCTTTTTTTCTTTAGGCCTGTTTGTACTGCACCACCGCCTTTTTTTTCCCCTTTTTTTATTTCCAGCGCACACCTGTTTGCTCTTTCAGACAGCTTACAGCATTTGAGACTTTCACGGCGCTCCACACCTGGCCCCTGACCCGCTGTATCTTTTTTCACCTCTCTGAAACAGGTGTTATCTAAATGATTATAAATCAGTAGCTAAGTAAACATTCATCATGGATACACACAGGGCCGGTGCTAATATAATTAGAATTCAAACATCAGGGCAGTGAGGCCTCCCCATCTGTCCGTTTTGTTCATCGCCGTAGAACATTAAGACAAAAAATGGATGAAAGGATGGGGGAGAAGACGAGCGCCAGTTTCTTGTCACCCTTTGCCAAAGTGTTGGGCAGCACACTCAATCTGAGACTGGTGACAGCTGGCCTATACCTGCGAGCATCTTGAAGCCGGGCACTAATTCTAAATGTGTGTGTGTGTGTGTGTGTGTGTGTGTTGGGGTGTTTTCTGCTGCCATGATTTAGAGGACAAATGGCAAAATAGAGTCCTGAGGGAAGTGGGGGAGATCAATCTCAAGGACAGGCAATGTTCATCACCCATGCCCCTCCACTACCGTCACCCCTCACTGCTGCACTTCTCCCTCACCATGCTTCACCTTGCCTGCTTTAAATTAGATTTCATCAAAAAAAAAAACTTATTTTGGGTCCAGTCTCCCAAAAAGTATGTGGGACTTTCACAATGTGAGGCTTTTTCTCAATCATCAGGGCAATTTTCGAGATAAAATCATATCCAGACAAGGACAGTAAAAAAAATGGACACTGGAAAATGTATTTTTAATCAGCAAAGCGACCGATTAGTAAATAGTTACATTAGATAGAGCTTATCTATAGATGGCTCTTGATGCACTGAGGGCATTTCAGTGTCTGACTTTCTCTCTCTCTCTCTCTCTCTCTCTCTCTCTCTTTCTCTCTCACATGGAGCGAGGCAAGGTCTTCTGCACTGCTGAGTCTTCATTTGATACACTGGCAGAAAAAAACCTTCGGAAATTAACACCAGCCTGACCAGCAGAAGCCTGAAGGTCCACCATCTGCCACCGTGCTTGAGTCTCTGCAGCCACCTTCAGAACATATGCATCAAAGCCCTGGGTGAATGAAAGAGTCCTGCAGAAGGCTGAGGTCGAGTACACCAAGGCCAGTAGAAAAGGAGCTGGTGGCTATCTCCACTTGCCCACTCCCAGTGGTCTCATTTCCTTTTTCTTTCTGTCCCTCTTTCATTTTCCAGTGGGGCCCACAAAGGTCAGACAGGACAGTGTGGTGATGGGGACCCGGCAGCAGAGAAAGTAGTTTGGCAGTGAGAGATACACTAAGTCTCTCTCTCTCTCTCTCTCTCTCTCTCGCTCTCTCTCTCGCTCTCTCTCTCGCTCTATCTCCATCCGCCTGAGGCATGCTTTTTAACAAAAAGCTCACAGAAGGTCCAAACACAGAGGGATTCCTTTATACTTCCAGCTTTCCCTCTTTCTCTCCATCCTGATAGAATGTTTGAAGGAGGCACTGGGCAGGCCATGACAGCTGAGCCCATTTGTTTAAATTACAAAAGAAGTATGTTCATGTATTATCAATACAATAATGAATAATTATCCTTGTTTCCTGCCTTCAGTACTTGCCCTTCTCAGCTCTTTGTTCGGCGCCGTTATGGCACCAGAATAATTTTAATTATAGTGCAGGTGGGGACAAAATAAGTTCTGCCTGTTTACAAACCCTCACTCTAACCATCTTTTCCCCGTAAAACAAACAACTTTATGTAAAATCAAATAGACTTGCCAATGCTGCTGCTAGTGATATATAATTTCTCTGTTAGCGAGTCCTTTTTTAACAAAGATGAGGAGGGTAAAGTTGGAGTTCCTGCTGTAATTGTTTCGTTGTTGTTGTTGTTGTTTTGCTGTTTTGACATTCTCCAAAACAGTAAATTAGGTACACTTCATTAGGTACACCTGTTCTCCTGCTCTAATCAGCCAATCACATGGCAGCAACTCAATGCATTTAAGCTTGTAGACACGGTCAAGACGAACTGCTAAAGTTCAAACCGAGCATCAGAACGGGGAAGAAAGCTGATTTAATTGACTCTGAGCGTGGCATGGTTGTTGGTGCCAGACAGGTCTGAGTATTTCCCAAACTGCTGATCCACTGGGATTTTCACACACACACACACACACACACCTCTAAATCCCTATGGTTTACAGAGAACGGTGTGAAAAAGAGAAAATCCCCAGTGAGGACAGTTCTCTGGGTGAAAATGCCTTGCTGATGGCAGAGGTCAGAGAAGAACAGCCAGACTGGTTCAAGCTGATAGAAAGGCAACAGGAACTCAAATGACATCTTGTTACACCTGAGGTTGCTGAAGAGCATCTCTGAACACAAGATACATCGAAGCTTGAAGCCGATGTGTTCAGCAGCAGAAGACCACACCGGTGCCAGTCCTGACAGCTAAGAACAGGAAACTGAGGCTACAGGTCACATGGGCTCACCAAACCTGGCCAATAGAAGATTAGAAAAACATCTGATGTGTCCCGATTTCTCCTTGACGTAAACAACATGAAAGCGTGGATCCAGCCTGAGTCGGTCCATCAGTGGTTCAGGCTGCTGCTGGTGGTGGTGTAATGGTGCGGGAGAGATACAGTACTCTTTCTTGGGCCCCTTAGTACCACTTGAGCATGATTTAAACCTTTATGGCCTTTATGGAGGACTCGCTATGTCGCAAAGCTAAAATCACCTGGTTTCTTGAACATGACAGTGAGGTCACGGTACTAACACGGCCTCCACAGTCTCAATCCAATAGATCACATGGATGTGCAGCCGACAAATCTGCCGTAACTGCGTGATGTTTTAATGTTAGTATGGAGCCAAATCTCTAAGGTGTGTTTCCATCGCCTACAGGTGAATCTATGCCATGGAGAATTAAGGCAGTTTTGTGGACACTCGGAGTTATATCACGGGACTTATACTGTATAATTATACTGTATTATTATGCTTGGTTTTCTTTAAGTTTTCTGGTTTCTCTTTGATCATAAAAACATGAGAAATCTGATCAAATATTCATCTCTCTCTCTCGATCTCATCGCACAGGTAAAAATGCTTCCCCTATGTGGCACTGAATAAATCAGCACAACCTTTGGCGTGCCCTTTGCTCATCCCACGAACTTTGCCTGACCTACAAGACATGCTCGGATTAAAGGCTCCTTTTTTCTGGCTCCCCGGTAACCTGGCACCTCCACTCCTCTTAAAGACCACCCTCCTGACTAGGCTGCCTTCTTTCCCCCTGTAGGCAAATGAATCTAGCCACAGTTTTGTTTCATATCCTTAAGATCTTTCACTTCAAAAGCCCCTGAGCCCACAGTGGCCACCACAGAACACCCCAAGTGGCCACTCAAGACTCACCTCGATCAGCGCTGCCGGGACCCCGAAGACCTTCAGCTCCTCAGTGGGGGTACCGCCCCTGTCTGCCTCTAAGCCCTGTGGCTCACAGGAGCCAGCTAAACATTATCAAAGATGAAACATCAATAGGAGGCACTTGAAGGATGTGAAAAGGTAGAGGAAAGGCCACATCAAAAAAAGCATGACGTCTGAATGAACATCAGAAAGCCTGGAGAGAGTGAGAACAACGCTTTTTGAAAAGGAAAAGGAGCAACAATAATCCAGCAGTCGTATTCGGTACGACATCAGGATAATGACACGTACAGAAATACTGTATAGAAATCGAATGAAAGCAAATTAAACTCTCAAGGTTGATGTAGTTATTATTCAGGTTCTGATTCAGCAAGTGAACGAAACCAATGCAACATCACATCACAGTGTAACGCCGCCTTTCATTAATCCTGACAGATGATAGAACGCAAGTCGTTTGATTTTAATTGTGAGTCACACAGGGGCTATAAAGCGTATCTACTCTCATATATGCGGAATACTCACATCTGACCACCGAGCGTGCGGATACGTTAGTGATGGATGATGATCATACAACCATTAGTGATATATTTCAGTTGAAAGCAAGTAAAGGATTCCAGTTATAAACCAGTTTTGTATTGCAAATCATACTGTATTTCACTTCGCTGTCACTTTCACAGCCGATTTATTACTAATAATCTGCTTCGTCATGCAGCAGTGGCACACAGTCGTGCACATGCAGAGCTTCAATTAAAGTTCACGTCAAACATCACATCGTAGTGCAGGAGCGCTGGTGCAGTTCGGCCGTGGCTAATCTCTTTGGATTTTCATGCAGAAATACATATAAGACTGGTTAAGATAAAGTGATTATCACTGATAATTCCAATGATGAAACATTTATTCTGATATAATGGAGCTTTCCTCTGCCCACAGTGGCTCACTGGATGGTTTGTTGAGTATGAAAATACTGCAGATCATAAGCTTCAGCCATTGCAGGCCTACAGTAAATACCTGTGGGAGAATTTAGATTTAGTTTTATTAAGACAGTCTCTTCATTAACATCATCAAAACAAACTCCAGTTCAGGGAATATATATATTTTTTCTATGGATGTCGCTACTATTTTCTTGGAGAACATGTTGGTAGCTCAGTATCTTTAATGTCATTGAATCTAGTTCTCTAAAAAGAGGCCAGTTGTTTTACTGCCATTCAGTTATATTTTCAGTTAGAAAAAAAACAAAAAAACTGCCAGTGTGCATGAAGCACCTATGATTTGCACAAATAAGCATAAAAACAACAAACAAACAAACAGTCCATTATCACTTTCTGAAATCTATAATGTATAATTTCTTCATCTTGCTGATTTTGTGACTTTGTGCTGCTTCAGTGAAAAACCTCACGCTTTCCCATATACAAGCGACAGGAACCACAGAGGAATATAAAATTCTGTGTTTAAAAACATGAGGGTGGTCAGACACGGGAGTGGGGCGATAATAACTTTGTTAGGATGATCCTTTTTGCCTCGGCTCCATTTTCTCCAGCTGCATCGCATAGCTTTTCTCTGCATGAATGAAGGTGAATCTGCAAGAAACCTCCCACTTATTTTATTTTCAGCTCGCTTTCCCATAATTACTCCCCGCTAAACTGTTTGCACAACAATGCCACAAAACATCTGCAAAAACAGGTAATTATTGTGTCAAGGCAAACTAATGCATTTTGTATGGAGACTATGCTTCACCGACAGCAATTATAACACATTTCCCTTTTCTGTCCTCCCAAACCACCACTACCCCCCCCCCCACACCTACCGCCACCCCCACCCCCCAACACACACACACACACACACACACACCAGAAATGATTGCCTGTTTGATAATGCTTGGCATCACATATGAACAAGTGCTTAGTGAAGTGTATCAGCTTAGTTGCATTTGCCACCTTGATAGTTTACTGAGCACAAAATACACACACTGATCGAGCCAACACCTAATGACGGGAAAAAAATTATATCATTTAGCATTTGGTGATTATTTTATAAAAGTACTTTAAATAAGAAAACTGTGCTTTTGGAAAGTTAAAACTCACCCCAACATACAAACCTAGAGCAAATGATTAGAATATCATGATAAAGTTTTTGTAATTTTATTTAAGAAGTGAAACGCTTATAAATTCTACTGTAGATTTATTACATGTAACATGAAATAGTTAGTGTTAATTTAATATTTAAAAGGAATTACTATACAGAAATTCTGATCAATTAGGGTAATTTATGCACTTAACTCTTGGTGCATCAGTGCAGCATGGCATTGAGACAATCAGCTCGCGAGACTGCTGAGGAGTTACTGAAAACCAGGTTGCTTTAATATCAGCCTTCAGCTCATCTTTATTTTTAGATCAGGTGTTTCTCATCCTTCATTTGGCAATAGTCCATCAACTCTTAGTTATATTTTGCAAATAGTTTAATGTTAAGCATATTTAACTAATATTAATGATACTATGATTATATTTTTATTAAACAAACCTCTGAAAAGCATAAAAAGTTTTATAAAATGTAAAACTGCTGATGCACATTTTAACCTCTTAATTAATAATAATTAATTATTTAATTTAAAAATAATTCATATTTATTATGAGATTGTTAGCAAATACAATATTATTCAGCATTTAACATGTTCCAAGCTTGAAATATTTGGCAGGCAATTTGGGAACGTTTTAAAAATGAATGATTAAAATTTTGGGGGGGAAACAAACTGCTAATAATGACCTATTTAAATGTTTAAATAATGTGTAATAATAATAATATATTTGTTTTGATGTAATATAAATATTTTGTGAATAAATTAAGCATAAGTATATAAGCATATTATAAGCATGTTGTAGGTTTAGATGTTGTCTGATGCATGGTATCTACAGTATGAGGTGTATTAAAATTTTTAAATGTCATTAATATCAGTTTTAACTGAAGGTAGTTATTTTTAAATTTAATTTTGCTACAAAATTAAAATACAAAACCCGGGTCAATGAGTGCCTTTTACAAAGTGCAAAGAGCATAAATAATTAATTAATTAATTAAAAAACAAAGAGCATAAATGAGACACGGGCAGAACTCAGTGTTTTAACACAAATCATGCAGAACTTCAGGTTTAATAATTGACCTTCAAATATCACCAGCAACACTGTCAAGCCCATTATTGCCATTTGTTTTTGTAGATCATGAATAGTGGTGCTGAAACACAGCACTCAGGCTGTGTTCCTGTTGAGAGAATCATTTGGCGTGTGGCGGAATGTGGGGCAGCCAGCAGGGGAGGTGTCCAGGCAAACCGTAGTGCCAGCTGGGGGTTGCACACTCCTGGGGTAAAAAGCAACTTCAGCTTCCACCCCCTGCCACTTACATCATTCCAGACCCAAAGGTGGATTTGTTTATAGACTTTTGCAGACTCTCATTGCAGGATAAGCAGAGTGAACTGTCTGTCTATCTATCTATCTATCTATCTATCTATCTATCTATCTATCTGTTGATCTTACTGTTTGCCGATGTACTGTAGGTAGTTTATGATACTATAAGGAGAGAAAAAAAACAACATAAATGTGTAGTAATCTATTTGGCTGCCACAAGCTGCCAGCTTCAGTTAGTCTTGGCATAGTTTTTTACAAATCTCAGAGATCGACTGAAGGGGCTGAACAACATTCTTTTAAAAATTACTTTTAACTGCTGATTTAATGATTGCACTAACAAGCACTGGCTAAAACATAGACACAAAACTTCTCTTAGTTGTTATATTAGTTGAGATCTGGTGACTGTGAACGTAGCTTAACATGTGATTTACATCATTTTCATCCTAAAAAGAGAACTCGTATAGCGTCTGCATTCGATACACAGTCTGGCCAAAAAAAAACACAAATTATTAAACGGTCTACCTTTACCTTCTGAAATTTATGGAACATCACAATATTTAGTTCTATTCAAAACAGCACAAAGTTTTGGCCAAGATCTTGTATCGATGCCAAGACAGTCGAAACACATTATAGTCTTTTCCAGCACATCCTAAAGTCTTTCAATGGGATTAAAACTTTAGGACTTTTTAGGTGTAAAAGTGACTCCTCATATTCCCAGAACCATTATTTCACAATTTAAACCTGATGAATCTTATCCTGGAATCCACCTGCCCATACCATCAGGGAGGGAAAACTCCACAGGTGTGATAACCTTCAGTACATTCAGGTGGTCAGCTGACTTCATTTTATTGCCACATAACGTTACTGAGTCTAGACCTGAGTAACTGATCAACCCCAGATCATAACACTGTCTCCAGAGGACTTGTACAGTGGACACTATACATGATGGAGCATCGCTTCATGTCCTTCCCTTCTTACCCTGACACGCCCATCACTCTGGAATAGGATCAATCTGGACTCATTAGGTCACATGACCTTTTTTCATCGCTCCAAATTGCTCTCTAGCAAACTAAAAAATGTAGTCACACTAACAAGTGGTTTTCCACACAGCTGTTTAGTCTCAATCCTGTGAGTTCTCATCACTTTGGGTGTGTGTATGGAAAAGCTTTTACCTTTACTATTAAATAAAGCTCTGATTTCTAATGTCCATTTTTTTATGATGCAATTCCACCGTGTGTTTAAGTGATATTCATGACTCTTGGGCATTTCTTGGGCAAAGTTACGGGTTCCGCACTATCCTCCCAGGTTTAATAATGCCTCCCGTTCAACCACATCCCAAACATGCTCTATTGGAATGAGATCTAGTGACTTTGGAGGCCGTATGAGTCCAGTGACTTCACGGTCATGTTCAAGAAACTAGTTTAAGATGATTTTAGCTTTGTGACACAACACGGCAGAATGAACCCATGTTTTCATGTTGTTTACGCAAAATTCTGTTCCTACCGTCTGAATGTCAAAGCCGAAATCGAGACTCATCAGACCAGACAACGTTTTCCCAATCTTCTTTTGTCCAGTTTTGGTGAGCTCATGCCCACATTGTAGCCTCGGGTCTTTGTTCTTAATGGACAGGAGCGGCACCCGGTGTGGTCTTCTGCTTCAAGGTTGTTATTTGAGTTACTTTTGCCTTTCTATCAGCTTAAACTGATCTGGCCATTCTGCTCTGACCTCTGGCATCAACAAGGCATTTTCACCCAGAGAACTGCCCTCACTGGGTATTTTCTCTTTTTCACACTAGAGATGGTTGCGCATGAAAATCCCAGTAGATTAGCAGTTTCAGAAATACTCAGACCGGCCCATCTGGCACCAACAAGCAAGTCATACTCAAAGTCACTTAAATCACCTTTCTTCTCCATTCTGTTGCTTGGTTTGAACTTCATCTGATTCGATACTTGTGTTAAAGTGCAGTTGAACTTTTGTGAGTGTGAGTTTTGTCTATTTATAACAAAGTCACTTTACAAGATCCTTTCCAGCCTTACAGTAGATTGTGCTAGACGTTCACATTAGCAGAAGATATTTACGTGCAGGCGATATGTAAAGATATGTTATGTAATAAAATATAGAAAATAAATGCACTCCATACGGTATCTTTACCGTACGCTATCTACATGAATTTCAATCCAACATCCATCTGATTTTGATGAGCAATAAACTAATGGCTAGAAAATCGCATCTGCTCACTGACTCCATGCAACTTTTTATTTTTTATTTTTAAGTGCAGGCCCGCGTGTCAGTCAGGACATCCATAATAAACCATCAGTGAACTCGCTGAAGACTTCATGGTGACACAGGAAGAGAGCAGAAACCAAGGGCAATCCATATTCATAAATAAGAACACAGGCGTGGGCCTCGATATGGAACATGGAACAAGAGAAACAAGACTGTGCAGCTACAATCGACAAGGTTTTGTTGTAAGACAAAGGAACAGGAGGGGAGATAACGACAAATAAATCAAGGGCTGAACCGAGAACAGGTGCATTTATTGGGGAACAGACCAATGACGGGGTGGAGACAAGACGAAAAATCTAAACAAAGGCTTATAAAAAAGGCACTTAATGTGGATTTAAATGAAAATATAAATGCGGTGCTCTTTGTGCTCTTAGATAGGGAACCGGTGACATTTGTGAAATAAAAGTGAATATAGGAATAGAGAGAAATACTTGAGTCTGAGCTATCACATTTTATTACTGTAGTAGGATCAGTATTAATAATAGTATTAATAGTGTTAGTATTAATATTTTAGACATTTATATTATTTATTGTGATGGCTATTAATTATGTTTTATTATAAGATAAAGATATGGGCACATGGTGATTTAGCACTAACCTGTGCTTGGTGGGTTTCCTCCGGATACTCCGGTTTCCTCCAACAGTCCAAAGACATGCAGGTTAGGCTCCCACAGGCGTTCACAAATAGCTCAAAGTGTGTGAATGATCGGACATCAACCTCTTAAAGTAACTGCCACAGAAATGATGGATAAATCTTCAGGGTGGGGAGAACTCGTCGCCCGATGTGCTGGATGGCATGTGGACCAACCAAAATACCAAATAAACAAACAAACAAACAAATAATTAAACCTAAAGGTAAAATCTGTGAGTCTGGGAAAAATTTTCATGGACTTTGAAAGATGTCTAAACAGACAATAAAGCAAACTCAAGATCGAACCGGGGACCCTGGATCTGTGAGGCCTTATTTTAATTAAATACTGTCTTAATTCAAAATGTTTATTTGTAATTAGTTTTTCAGTTTGGGATTGGTGTTTAAAATAATTTTTTTAAGAGCTAAATATTTATTGCTATGATATAATAATCTGTTTCTCTGAAGTCACGCAGTATCTCAGGAATGCTAGAGGCATTGAAATTCACCTGCATGGCTCCATACACACACACACACACACACACACACCTACACACACACACACACACACACACACACACCGTGAGTCACACCGATGAATCAAAGTTCTCAAGTTTGTGGGAGTCGAGAGGGAACCAGACAGCCCAGAGTACTAGAGTTAGTGAAATGAATGAATGAATGAATGAATGAATGAACTGTATATTTTCTCAATATTTACATTTATATTTAGGCTGATGCTCTTATACCGAAATAAAAAAGTTTCAGATCTTTGTAAATGTGTTTCATGTTCTATGTTCTTTAAAATAACCCTCAAAAAGTAATAATAACCCGACATTTTATTTTAACCTGACATGTATCATCATTTTTTTTTTTCACTCGTGCATCGCAGGTTCATATACACAATAGCCAACAATAGGAACATCTGAACCTCTTATTATTCATGCAGTTATCCGAACAGCCAATCACAACACAACAGTACAAAGCAGTGAATAAAGTGTGGACTGAAAAGCATTAGAGAAAAAATACTGTAGCATCAGATTCATTGTTCCGGGTCGACAGGAGCGGATATTCTCCTGCTGTTACACGTCCACCTCAACATTTAACATGTTATAACTTAATATTTGTTATAGGTTGAAAAGGTTGTGCTAAAAAAAAAATCCTTGCTAGAACCTAAACGTAAATTATAATGATTGTTGATTTTTTTTAAATCCAGCTTTGATCTAAAATATTTAAAAAAAAGAAAGAAAGAAAGAAAGAAAAAAGTACGTAATAGGCCATTACACATACAGTACACAGTTTAATCAGAAGGTTCTCACTATGGTTTGTTTAGACTGTACTCTTTTTAAGTGTGTATAAAGAAATAACTTGAGAGAACTTAATAAAAAAAAACGTAGCTACTAACAATACCTTAAATCTAGTCGATTTCTACTAATACATATAGTTATTATATATATTTAATTAGGTATAAGTTTAATTTGAATAAATATGTCTTAAATATTGTCTTGTATTTCCATAATAATAATAATAATAATAATAATAATAATGTTTATTCAATATATAATTACTTGTACATCAGCTACTAATATTCAGTGCTCAAATAATTACTTTAATTTAATTTAACTTTTTTTTTTTTTTTTGAGAAATGTGTTTTGTAAATGGACCCACAGGGCCATCTACTGTTGAGGAAGGTAACATTGGCAATAAGTGAGAAATGTCTGATAATATCTTATATATCTTAAAAATCTTATATTATTTATATACTCTTATATTGGCAAAATGAACAGTATTTCATATACTGTAATGTATAGAAAATGTTTGTTTGTTTGTTTGTTTGTTTGTTTATTTGTTTAAAATGCCCTTGTATATTACAGTAGTTTGCATTTGTATGACACACTGTGCTTGTTTCTAAATCAAGGTTATTTGCTACCTGCCATATTCAAGTGGCATAAATATATATATTATATGT
>JAQKPX010000005.1:29490283-29500348 GCA_030068255.1 Clarias angolensis | reverse complement strand
TATATCTGTGTGTTTTTTTTTGTGTGTGTGTGTGTGTATATATATATATATATATATATATATATATATATATATATATAGTATATATACTGTATATAGTGTACATTGTGGTTTATTTCTACAGATAATTGAACATAATGCTGAGCCAGAGATGACCCTATTGACCTTTCTCAGGAGAAAGTGTATCCTCTATCTAGAGTCACACTCACACGCTTGTGTACACATTTGCATGTATGTACAGCATTTATTTTATTTATTTATTAATTATTTACCTAACTTAAGTATAACATGTTTGATCCACGTTTGTCCTAGAAAAACAAACAAAATAAACAAAATAAACAGATAATAAACAGATCTATACGGTAAAGTTTGGGGTAAAGTTTGAATCCAGACTCATTAAGGCCGAATGTAAGGTAGGGAAGATTACTGTAAAAAAAAAAATATTTAAAAAGGGACTGTATTTTATCTTTGTGATTACAATAGTAACTGGGCAAACAGGTTAAATTGAATGAAACTGGGTGTGACCTTTGACAGTAATGTGCGACCTGGATCCTTTGTGGAATAAAAAAAAAATCTAATAGAATACAAAAATCAGCCTTGGCACCGAAGTAAGGTGACCTATTTAAACTCTGCTCTACACCTCGATAGAATGTACAGTAGATGAATACAGGATTAATAATATAGTTATACTCCTATAGCTGCAAAGAATTCAGCAGCTGCCTGTATTATTACTTCTTAATGCAACTGCAAAACAGTTTCCCTCCTTCAGATCACTGAGCGCATGTCAGAGCACAGCGTACAGAGCACGTCTCACTTCAAAATCAGTTGAATAATAGAGATTAAAGATGAGCGCCTTCTTCTAAGCCCTCAATTACTTTGGAATAATAATAATAATAATAATAATAATAATAATAATTCTGTGGTTTGGTACAAATCCGTGTTTTTTTTTTTTTTTTGAGGATCAGAGGAGGAAGAAGAGTCAAATTCTACATTAAACTTTTAAATTTTACATTATTTATATATTAGTTATAATATATATAACTATATATTAGTTCCTGCAAATATGTGGTTTAACCCAAAAGTGTGTATTTACTGTATCTTTAACAGGTTGACTTTAATATTATTAAATACACACTTTTGGTTTAACCCAAAAGTGTGTATTTACTGTATCTTTAACAGGTTGACTTTAATATTATTATTTGTTTTCATCAAAATTGCAAATGTAAAATTTTGCTCTTATAATCATAATTATAATTTTAATAAACCAAATATACAATTATTAATGCCTTTCTAGTCACGTTTTACTAAAGTAATTATAATTTAATTCAACTTTATGTATAATTTACAAAAAAAATTAGTTTGCAAATTTTTTTTTATTTAAATTATACAATTATTATATTAATTATATCATATTATTTTTATTTTAATTATAATAAAACACTGCTATAATGGCAGCATTTGCAAACCTTGTGATTGCACTATTTTATGATTTTCCTTAATATCGATGAACTCAGTGGGTTTAAAAGGGACTAAACTGGGATGCGCTGAAGGTGGATGTGGTGCCTGTACGGTGATGGTGTCCAAATTCCACCCACAACATCACGAGATTGTGTATCCTTTCCATTAAACTTCAAACATTGTGTGATTGTTTGGTGATTAGCCATCTTCTGGTATGTGCAGTTTAAAACATGTCAATTTACAGCAGAAATAAAGGCTGTATTTGTTATTATTGATTAATTAGTTAATTTTTATCATACATATGTTTTCCTCTCAAGAACACTGAGTCTGTACAATAAATAACTGCATAATTTATTCTAATACGTACAGTACAGACACTTCACTAGTCAGATTTGTTATCCTTGATGGTCCTGTTGCAGTCACCAGGCTGTTAATGCATGTCTGGCACCACTGTGCTCATTACACCATTGTGCAGTCACTACAGTGGAAGGAATCGGCAGCGTAGCCAGTAAACTTCATCCTGTTCAGGTACGGTGAAGGAAAAAAAACAAACAATGATTTTTTTTATCACGGCGTGCTGCTTAATGTGTTAATGTGTCTTTCTCATTAACTGAAGTTTAAATGTAGATCATTTGTAATGTTACTCTAACGGCAAGGTGGTCGCTACCCATTACACCATGTTGTGTTTGAGCAGGAACGGATTGCTAAGGCTCACGGATCTCAGTGCGGTTTCTGCACTCCGGGACTTGTCATGTCCATGTATGCCCTCCTGAGGAACAGCGCCCAGCCTACAATGCAGGACATCGAGGAGGCCTTTCAAGGTATTACTCTGATCATCATCCTAAACAGAAAGCCTATAATTATTAGGCTTTAGAAAGTCTAATAAAGGCCAAATACGACTAATTAAACTGGTGGAATCGGGTACGGTTGGTTCTGCTTGGGTGGAATTAAAAGTCTGTACACCTACACAACTCTGGATCTAATTGATCTAGAAACTCATTAGCCATATGTTAAGATCAACTGTTTATGTTTATTCATGCAGGTAATCTGTGTCGTTGCACTGGGTATCGACCTATACTGGAGGCCTACAAGACTTTCACCAAGGTGATATACTGTAATAATATAATATAATATTATATTATAATGCCTAAAAATAATAATGATGATTATATGAAAAGGTATAAAGGTGAAAATAGAATATGAAGAGGTACAGTATAAAGGCGCCCATTGCTCAGTATGGAGTTATGTGATGTACATTATGTGTGTGTTTAATACTGTATATACTGTATAGATATGTAGTGGCATCAAGTGTGTAACTTTGGGTTGAGCATTGAGACCTCCTTTGAAAAAGATGTTTTTGCTTTTTAAACTTAAAATTCTTGGTTGATCTTTTACTTTTTCTCTTGTCATTGTGTATGCACTTGCGGTTCCTTGCGCCTGCCGTTACTGCTGCATGTGGAGGATGAGTCGGACACAACCAAGTGTTACACAGGGACGAGGAGGATGTTATTCTGTGCTGGCCAATTACATTTAATAGAGAAAGGCCACCACTTTATTATGTTTTATAACAGTTATTAATTTAATTAATCATTATAATATAATATTTGGGGTGGGGGGGTGGTAAATTATACGTATTTATGACTGGCATCATATTGTGCTTTAATACTTTTACCGAAGCCTACAGTAGAATATATCAAGGACTTTCTACAACAAAACCTGTCCTGATTGGGCACCGAAAACTAAACCATTTTAGTCAGGAGTAGAGGAACCAATGACATCCAAGCCTGGTTGCATCATCATGGCACCTCAAGCACCTCTACTATATGGTATATGGTATCTGGACTCCAAAGCATGACAGCAATATGTGCTTGGCATGACGTTACAGTAATGTTGTCCCATTTACAGTGATGAATTGCTCTAAAACCCACTTCAGGTACACAATGAACTGAACAGACCCGTATATTTTGGGAGAGTTGTGGTTCGGTTTTAAACTCTCACTGGTTCACTGGCGCATGTTTATCTTTGTATGACCAGGGCGGAGGATGCTGTGGAGCAAATGGAAAATCCAAAGACTGCTGTTTGACTCGTGAAGACACCAAGGAGCAGGTGAGTGTGAACCACGTAATTTCTGTTCTAATCAGTTCTAATTCCGACTCCGTAGCAGTAATCAAGGCATCGTTGCTCATTAATGAAATCAGTTGTGCCTGAGAATGTTTACAGAAATGTAAACCAGGTGTAAACTCGTGCCTACTAACATTTCACTTATTCTTGTCCTTGGTTTTGCACAATGTAAAATTTGCTAACTGTAGTTTTACTTAATATGTTTATTTACTTAATAAACATGTGGTTTATTAATTCTCAGTATATTTTACAGGGAGATTGGGGACAACTACTGTTTGACCCATCAGAATTTATGCCACTGGATCCAACACAGGAAATCATCTTCCCTCCAGAACTGATGGTACGTTCAACCAAAATGAATGTTTTATAAATATGCTACATAAATATCAGCTCATTAAGTTAAAATTGCACAGAATTTATTATTATTATTATTATTATTATTATTATTATTATTTGTTCACCTTTTATTGTAATTTATGAGGGGTGTTCAAGTCAAACTGGGACTCATGATGAAATTTCTGGTGAATCGAAGCGTAAAACAGGTGATTGACATTTACAGAAGACTTCAGTCACAGTACGGTGATGAGAATCTTATCCGCAGTAAAACACCTGAATGGTGCAAACTTTTTAAAGAAGGCCGTACGTCTGTGAATGACCAACACATTCACACGTTTGAGCCATTAAAGGAGTTCCTGGGAGGCTGGCGTTTCAGACGTAAATCAGGCAGACAGTTCGATCATGTCTCCGGTGTACCAAGAAAACTTTATACCTTAACGGTGTCTAAGCACAAGTGAAACACTGGGATAAGTGCATCAGTGTAGCAGGAGATTATATACAGTACAGAAATAAAGCAAGTTTTTACTCTCAGAGCTGTGTTCTGTTCCGTATTCTGCACTGTTATCGAAAGTCCCGCTTTGACTTGAACGTATTGTATTTGTTTAAATGATTATTTTACCTAAAACAAACTAAATCCATGTCTGAACTGTAACTGAAATAATGCGCTGCAGAGTCTTTATAAGAGCCCGCCACGTCAGCTGAGATTTCATGGTGAAAGAGTTTTATGGATTCAGCCCAGTTCTCTGGAAGAACTTCTGGAGCTAAAGTCATCGTATCCTTCAGCCAAGCTGGTGGTGGGGAACACTGAAGTTGGTGAGACCTTTAGCAAATATCCTTATGTCTTAATGTTATATTAAGAATGTTGTTTTACAGCTGCGGCATCTTCATTAATTAAGAACAGATTGAAGTATTCAGTTTGTTACTGTATATCGGTTATTTTACCTTAAAACGACCTACAGTAAGGACAGTTTATTCTGGTTTAATTTTTTTTGTTAGATAGATAGATAGATAGATAGATAGATAGATAGATACAGTACATACATACATACATACTTACTTACTTACTTACTTACTTACTTACTTTATTGATTATGAAGAAAATTCTAAATTGTGATTCAATTGTTGTTCCTAACTTCTGCTTTTTAGGTATTGAGATGAAATTTAAAAACCTCCTGTATCCTGTGATTTTGGCACCAGCCTACATCCAAGAACTCAACAACATCCAGTACACAGAGACTGGTAAGTGTACATTTGTGTAATTGCAGTCATCACTGCATACACTAATTGCATCAAGGACCATGAATTCAATCCCACTTTAATCTGTCCAAAGAAACCATATAACATATCTTTCAATTTCAGCCTGACTGTTGTTAAAACCATTCTTTTAAAGTTAAAAGTAATTTTTTTTTTTCATGATCACGGCACATGCAGAAAAACAGGAATAAAATAGTATATACTGTATTTCAGCGCGGGGGAAATTAATGTCCTGGATATAAAGTTTAACGAGCAGCAGAGGTATAAAAAAGGGTTGGGATTAAATGAATACATTGTCGAGGGGAGGGGAGGTGTTCTGCTCATCATCATCATCATCAGATTCTGTCATTCCCTTTAAGAAACAAGTACTAAGAAATAAGAAATTCATCTATATTTCACTTAGATTTCTATTGATTTTCAGTCTAAACATCTCACTTGACTTACAGATCATCTGTCTTCTGCACTTGTGTCTCTCTCTATCAGTAGTAATGTCTGGACCACTAAGAGATTTTTTAAATTTGTGCATTTTTATTTTAAATATGGCCATCCAAAAAAAGGATTTAGTATATACTGTACATACGGTATCTCACAAAAGTAAGGACACCCCTCACATATCAGCAACCACTTTATTACAGTATATAGTGACAATACTATAAAAATGAAAATTGGATCTACTTTAGAGTCGTCAGTGTGCAGCTTGTATAGCAGTACAGATTTACTGTCCTCTAACAATAACTCAACATGCAGACTTTATTGTCTAAATAACTATCAATGAAAAAATGAGTACACCCTAAGTGAGCATATCAAAACAAATCCTCCTGGGCCTGTATTGACCAGAGCTGCACATGTTGTTGCTGGGATCCTCTTCCACTCCTCCATAATGACATCACGGAGCTGCTGGATGTCCTCCGCTTGAGGACGCCCTACAGGGACTCAGTAGGGTTCAGGTCTGGACACATACTCGGCCACAGACACACACATGAACATGATGAATAGGTCATGTGACTTTGCATGGTTAAAGATGTACAGTACGGCTGTTATCACTGAGGGTGTACTTACTAATGGTTGCCAGCTACAGTGGTTTGACAATAATGGCTGTATGTTGAGTTATTTTCAGAGGACAGTAAAATCTATACAGTCATGTGTCAGCAGCATGAAAACATGCAGATACAAAAACTCACAGAATATGCAGAGATCAAAAGCTTGAAGAAACGCCTAAATGAAAACATCAGAATGAAGAAGAAAGGCGTGAGGAGGCGTGATCGCCCGTGGCGTCGTTGTTGGAGCTTAGATAGAGAATAGTAAAATAAACAATAATCACATAAAAGGAAGCGTGTGTGTGAGAGAGTGTGTTGAGGCAATTCAATTGCAAATGAAGAATTTGGGCGCTGTAGCACATCTGGCCTCATGATAATAATCCTCTGAGTCAAAGTATAAGAACAAATAAAAAACAAAACTTCCGAGACTTCTGATCAAACACAAATATTTATATAGTGCCTTCAGCATACTGGAGTCCTACTGGAGTCCGGGTGTACATTAGATCTCTATCACCAATGAATAATCGAGAGGTGACAGTATCACACTCTCTGTTTTTATATTTAATGTCATATATATTTAATATACATGTCAGTTATTCAACAAATCATTAGAGTGAACTTCAACTGGATCTGTTTGAAGTCTTTTAAATTTAAGACTGATAATAAACTTGATTGCGTGCTATTCTGGCATGATCATCCATGATCACGAGTTTCTTCAGCACCAAATATTGTGTAGTGGTTAACACAGTGGGCTCGTACCCACAGGGTTGAGGGTTTGAGTCCCACCTCCAGTCTGTTTGTATGTTCTCTCTGTGCTTGGTGGGTTTCCTCCCTTTGCCCGTGTGTGATTGTGTGTCATGCCATGTATTTGCACCCTTTCCTCTCCAGTGTGTATCCTGTCTCGTACCCTCCATAATGTGTCCAGATGGTCAGCATTAGGACCTTCATTAGTTTTGTCGATGTAATTTCCACTTCCTTGACACTGCAGTGCGTCTTGTTGAAGGCTGTGCCTTGTTTTATTCGTCTGTGTTTTACTTGTTTTCTAAATATGTATTCTTCTATTTTTTTTATATATTGTCTGTTGGTCTTTGAACGTTGATATGATAATGCATCGATAATTATCACACCGAGCACTTCATGCACTTGTGTCCAAACGGTTCCTCATGAGCACTGTGTACACTTTTAGGGATCGAGTTTGGTGCGTCTGTGACACTGTCTGTGTTGAAAGAGGTGTTGAGTGCGGCGGTGAAGAAGTTACCCAGCTACCAAACAGAGGTTTTCCAGGCCGTACTGGAGCAGCTGCACATGTTCGCAGGACAACAGATTCGAAATGTGGCAGTAGGTTATTTGGCCTTTGCTTAGGGTTTTTTTTTCCCTTTTGTTTCTGATGATCATGTTAACACCAAACATTAGCCTTTGGGTTTAATAAACTTAACATTACTTTAAACATTAGAAATGCTTTATTAAACTGTTGTTGATGTAGATAAATTTATGAACTATATTTCCAATGATTGTCAAATGTACGTGTGTGTGTGTGTGTGTGTGTGTGTGTGTGTGTGTGTGTGTGTGTGTGGTGTACTTTCAGGCTATTGGTGGAAATATTATCACAGCAAGTCCTATCTCAGACCTTAACCCTGTGTTCATGGCCGTGGGTTCTAAGCTAACTCTAACGTCCAAAGGTAAAATAAAGACTTTTTTTTGTTTGTTTCGTATGTTTTTGTAGTTCAGTGATCAAAGGTTGACTTCACTGAACTATCTGCATGTCCTGTTAAAAGCAAATATAGTGCATGCTGAGAAAAAGAAGTATGGACTGATATCATGTGCTCAAATGTTATTTATGTGTGCTTCATTTTCATGCAGTATACTATATATAGTGTGTATATACAGAGTATATATACTATATTGATTTGCACTTGTTGTTGTTTAATAACTACTCTTATGGTTCATGGTCACATCTAAGAGATAAAATTCTTGCTTTATTTTTGCAGAGGGCAAACGTGTGCTTGAGATGGATGACAAGTTCTTCCCCGGTTACAGGAAAACTGCTTTAAAACCAGATGAACTTCTGTTGTCTATTGAGATTCCATACACAAAAAAGGTCTGTTTTCGCACAACACACATACTGTAGGTCTGATTAACTGTATGCATGGCTGAAAGTCAGAACTGGGTAAACACATACTAAAAAAAATAAAAATGTCCTTTTTGTTTCCAAGGGCCAGTATTTCTCAGCCTTTAAGCAATCACTTCGCAAAGAGGACGACATCGCCATTGTCACATGTGGGATGAACGTAGTGTTCGAGGAGGGGAGCAGCGTGGTGCAGGACATCCGACTCAGTTACGGCGGGATGGCGCCTACCACTGTTCTTGCAAAAACAACATGCCAGAGACTAATTGGCAGGTAATTTAGATCAAGTCAAAGGTTCAAAGTCAAAGATTTCCAACCCTGAGGTACTTTTTAATGTTCTCTCCGACATAACACGACTGGATTAACTTTTATATTTATTGCATTTCGCAGACGGCCTTATCCAGAGCGACTTACTTTTTTATTTATTGCATTATTGCATTATACTGTACATCTGAGCAGTTGAGGGTTAAGGGCCTTGCTCAAGGGCCCCACGGGGCAACTTGGTGGTCATGGAGTTTGAACCATAGTCCAATGCCTTAACCACTGAGTTTCCCCTGATCAGTTAATTAGTAGTGCTTTTTAAGTTGAAGTCAGGATGCTGGAGCAGGGAAAACCCTACATTGAGGAAGACTTGTTAGGGCACTACATTAGTAGTAGTTATAAATCATTTAACATCTGCTCAGTTTCATGAGACCCCCACTGGGCATTCGGGTCCTAGCAATAATTATTACTGATGTTTTATCTGGTGCATAATAATACTGTATATCCCTTTGAGAATAAATGTTACATAATTTTTCTTCTATTTTACATTCTACTTAACTATGTAGTAAAGTGTGTGTTGTAAGTTACTGTAAATACTTTATACACTTTTTTCAGTTATCAATACTCCAACCCATATAAATGTTAAATATTGTGTAAGCTCACATTTTATGAATGTTTTTTGAACGCAACAATAAAAAATCATAGTACTATGGAACGCTACTTTGAGCACTACAACAACATGCAGCATTCCAGTCTTATCTCTTTAAAAAACAAGTATAGTTGCTATATCTACTATACTTGAAGGAATCATGCTGGTCAATTCTCTGGCTGTGTCCATGTGTACAGACAGTGGAACGAGGAGCTGATGCAGACTGCGTGCTCTTCCTTGGCTGAAGAGATGACCCTGTCTCCGTCGGCGCCGGGTGGCATGGTGACATATAGACGCACACTGACGATCAGCCTGTTCTTCAAATTCTACCTCACCGTCCAGCACAAACTGGCTCAGGAGGTAAGAACACAGTAAGTTAAAACTACAGTCGAATAATATCTGACGTAATCTGCAGCTGACTCGTAAATCAGTTTTGTTAAATCAAAATGAACATGTTGAAGCGTCACTGGCTGTTTTTGATAAAAAAGACAAAATCACATTGCAATAGTTTTTTGATACATATTGCGATTGTGTTATTTAACTATTAAATGCACCATATTGTATTTAAACATATTCGTCGAGGCTAACAGCAAACAACGGCACATATGATCTCATTAAGAGGATGTTTATCAATATTTATTCATCACCTCAAAATAATAATAATAATAAAAAAGAAAACAGAACAATAATTATTAACAAACGTTGCATACATTTCCAACTAAGCAGAGGTGGAAAGAGTAATAAAAGTTTGTACTCAAGTACAAGTACTGTTACTTCAGTGAAATTTTACTTAAGTACAAGTAAAGTTACCATTATAAAAATCT
>JAQKPX010000005.1:29477556-29487949 GCA_030068255.1 Clarias angolensis | reverse complement strand
TTTTTTCTGATGAGTCTCACTAACAAGTGGTTTTCTTATGGACACACAGCTGTTTAGTCTCAATCCTGTGAGTTTTTTATCACATTGTCTGTGTGGAAATGCTCTTACTTTCACTACTTCAGTACAGATAGATAACAGATATAACAGTAAGTTTCAAATCTCCTTAGTTGTTTTCCTTGATGCAGATCAGTAACAACACAGCTAAAGATACTAAAGGCCAATTCACTTATGTTGTAGTTTTTAGTGAAACTTCTATTATTGTTTTTTTATTTTTATTGTCTCCAAACCTTAATGCCAAACAGCTGCCTAACCACACTTTAGTAGGTACAACCAACATACAGTATAGCTACATATGTCTGTTTTTTTTATATGAGTAAACTTCCTGAATAGTGTTTAACAATCTGAGGCATATTGGAGCAAGTTTTTTTGAAAATCAGTAAAAATATAAAAACAATATTTTATGAGCCATTGATACAGTGAGATTTCTCCTCTTATCTGGTGAATCAGATAAGATGGCTTTGATTCAGATGAGTCGATACAAAGTTACGATTGATTTTCTTATTATCAGAAGTTGAGAGAAGGTCAACAGACTTTGGATTTGTTTCTGCAGTGAAATGTTGAGGTCATGTGGACGTTACAGATCCAGCATGTATGTTTTCTGGTTTCCGATCCTAGTTAGACGTATACAGTACATACTGTACATACACTCATCATGAACATGGATCTCTTGGACCTGGTCTTTTTCTGGGAAAGAATGAATGTTTAACATAGTGCTGAAGAAAAATAAAAAAATAAAAAACAAATGGAGCTTAAGGGTTTATTTCTTCTGGATTTCAGATCAAAAACAGCATGAAATCACATATACAGGACATCTTATGGGCAAATGTCCCAGCAAGTTTCAGTGTTACTTTAATAGTCCTCAGCAAACCTCTGGCAGAATTCAACAAATACTGTAATATGTTCTTTAGTTGTTGAGGATACCTACAGACATAATGCTACATATAATGTATCTGCCCTATCGGTAGTTAGGAAACTTATTGTGAGGGAGTTAATATTTCTGTTTTAGAATTTATTTCACTTCTAAAGAGCAAATGACACTTCTCAATACTGATGAATTTTGATGGGGCGTGAGGTGTCAGTTATAAGCTTAATTATCGCATTTCCAAAATACTGTACTCACCTTACCATGTGACTTTGCTAACATCGTCTTTACTTAGACAAATGATTCGATTAACTTAAGAAAGTACATAGACAGTCAAAACTGAAGAGGAGGAAGCAGTTCTGTGAATGATTTAAGATCTGAGATCATCATAAGACATTGTTATTGTTTATTAACATCATGTCATATGCCTTACACATCTGCTAGATTAATGATTACACTGAGTTTTACTTTACAGAATGAAAAGGTCAGAATGTCACTTAGTTTTGA
The DNA here is from genome assembly GCA_030068255.1 of Clarias angolensis. NCBI lineage: Eukaryota > Metazoa > Chordata > Actinopteri > Siluriformes > Clariidae > Clarias > Clarias angolensis. Next base: position 29,486,520 of record JAQKPX010000005.1, on the reverse strand, counting down.
GAGAGAGAGAGCAGGGCCGTGAAACCACATCCACTGTAATACAAGATAAGAGCAGTCAGGTGAGAGGTTTTTATGCAGTGTGATTGCAGAGGTACAGTATGGTGAATTTGTCCTTTTTGTCTGACAGACTGTATGCAATTGAGTTATTTTAAAGCTCTTTCTAGGGAATTCATGTACATCTCATATTGTTTGAGAAATATTTAAAAAACATACAGGAAAGTGTTTACTTAAAAAATGTACACTGAAGGTTTCTGTTCCCCTTTTACCACCAAACTTCTGACCCCTTGAGGCAGGACCTCTGATGGTTTGCTGTGGTGTCTGACACTGGTACACTAGCACAGATCCTTTAAGTTTTGTACGTTTCAAAATGGGGCTTCTGTAGATCAGACTTGTTTGTCCGGTGAGTTTGGAATTTAAGGGCCGGATCAACAACCTTGAATCTTGAGATGCTCTGGGTGTGCTGGTGCCTTTCTAACCTGAATTAACACATTAGCGTCTGTGGCGTACTGCTTTATTCAGTAAAGTTGAGGGTTAAGGTCCTTGCTCAAGGGCCCAACAGGGGCAACTTGGTGGTCGTGGGATTTGAACCTGGCTGGGACCTTCTGAACTGTAGTTCAATGCCTTAACCACTGAGCGACTCCTGACCCTATATTTGATTGGTTGTTGAAATCCTTACATTTCCTTCAAAACACACAAAAAAAAAAACTGATTATCCTAAAATACTGTTCATGGATAAGTGTTGTCGCATCTTCTCTGCAGGCTTGGCTGGAAAGAGGTTGTGAAAAAAAGTGGATCCGCTCAAACTATGGCAATTAAATATGTTCCGAGTTGGTCCTTGGACCCAGAGGATGCACTCACTTGAACTTTGTGATAAGATTCATTTTGTAACTTTAATATTCCAGTTATAACTTTAGAGTTTCAGTTTCAATTAAGTTAAATTATATTTGTGTAGTTATTTTAACAATCATAAACCTATTAAAAAAACTGCATTTTTCCGTATTCTGCTTTAATTTGACATTTTGTAATTTGATCTGATCTTCATCTAAGGCAAGAGTATTAAATACAATGTGTCTAAAATAATAACACAAAAATATTCTGATCTTTCATGTCTTTATTGAACACACTCATTCAACATTCAAAATGGTAGTGGAAAAAGTAAGTGAACCCTTGGAATTAATAACTGGTTGACCCCGCCACCCTTGGCAGCAATAACCTCAACCAGGCGCTTCCTGTAGCTGAGGTTCAGACCTACACAATGTTCAGGAGGAGTTTTAGCCCATTATTCCCGGCAGAACTGCTTTAACTCTGTCGTATACGTTGGGCGTCTCATGTGTGTGTCTCCTTTCAAGTCATTCCACAGAGTCTCTATTGGGTTGAGGTCTGGGCTCTGACTCGGCCGCTCCAAAAGGCGGATTTTGTTTTTTTGAAGCCGTTCTGTTGTGGACTTGCTCTGGTGTTTTGGGTCATTGTTGCATCACCCGACTTCTACAGAGTTTCAGCTGATGTACAGACACTCATTATCCTGAAGAATTTTTTGATACACTTGGGAATTCATCGTCCTCTCTATGACTGCAATCTGGCCATGCCCTGATTCATCAAAGCAGGCCTCATGAACACTGATGTTGGCCAGATCTAACGATGCCCTCAAATCTTTGCCTGTCACTCGGGGTTGTTTCTTTACCTCCGTGGTGAGTCTTCGTTGTGCTCTTAAGGTCATTTTGACTGGGCGTCCACTTTTTGGTAGAGTAGCCAGAGTCCCAAAGTGTCTCCATTTGCCCAACTGTAGACTGGTGAAGTTTTTGAAATCACTTTGTAACCCTTTCCAGCTTTATGTAAATCAACAATTCTTGATTGTAGATCCTCTGAAAGCTCTTGTTGGCGAGGCGTGGCTCACATGAGCGAATTATATTCTTCTTGTGTGGCACAAACTCAAAACGTTTGAGTGGTTTTAATCAGTCAGAGTAGCTGTAGTCCACACCTCCAAACTCATTTTCTTAACAAGACCCCAGGTACTGTATGCTAATGCCGGACTCCAATAAGCTTTTTTGAGGTCATTTAAGGTCGTTTTTATGATTGTTTTCAATAAAGGCATGAACGATCAGAATGTTTTTATTATTATTTTAGCAACATTATATTTGTCAATACTCTTGACTTTGACAAATTAATGAAAAAAAACATGAAATTCCAAAATGTTCACATCCTTTTATTTTCTCGCCCCTGTAGACTAGATCCCTGAAGAAAACACATGAGGAAGAAACACTGACAGAAGCGAATCTTCTTATAATATAATGTGATTATAAATTCTTCTATAGCTGTATCCTTTAAAGTCAAACAGTAAGAAGTGCTGTACTTTGAGAGGCGTATACAGAAAGCATGCTGTGACTAGGTGTCTTGGAATAAGCACAGAATCTTATGATCTTTATGAATCTCTATGGCATGTTTTAACATGAGCTGCATTCCAGCATGAACCACTTTGTTTGCCAATGTGAGTTAATGTATGTGTGTGTATGTGAGCTCGTCATTGTGTAGAGTAAAGTGGCTTCAGTGCAAAAGTATCAGTTTGCATAATATTTAATAAGAAACATCAGCATGCTACATTCAATATGCCTTGAATATTCACTTATCGTGTGTTCGTATGAAGAACCCACATGATCCTGAGCACGGTGGCAAAAAAAAAATCAGAGCCTATCTGGGCAACGCTGGGGTTTCATGAAATTACGAAATTCTGTTTTTCTTCTTTTCTTCCCTGTGTTGCATCGCTCCTACTTTCTAAAGCCTCATGTGTAGGAATGTTGACAGGCCTGTTTGCATGGAAAACACATCGGGGGCGGAAAGGAATAATCTAAATTTCCTGCAGTGGGACGGAACCCTAATGCATCTCTAGCAAACATTTATTAGCTAGAGAGCTCTGGCCATACACATTTTTATTTGTTGTATTCACTTTCCTCCTTTCTCAATTGCGTAGAATGATGTGTATATTTGTATTTGTCTTGTCTTCTGGCAGATCTATTGATATTGATGATGCCATGGCAGTTCCAGGAGTGGTTACATTTGTCTCTGCCAAGGACATTCCTGGCAGCAATAAGACCGGCCCGGCTGTGTATGACGAGACAGTCTATGCTGATGACAAGGTTACCTACGTGATTTATTTATAATGTCTATTCAATGTCCCTAATAAATACAAAAATTTGGGAATATTTACATTTGTGAATATTGACTGTGAGATAGCAGTGTTAAAGGGATAGTTCAGAGTTTTTCAAGTTTGCCCTAAATCAAAATTAAGTTAAGATATAACTTTATTCGTCCCACAGTGGGGAAATTTCTAAATTAAAATTGACATTCTAAAATCTAAAATTGAGATATACAGTATGTAAGTACATGATGTAGAGGCTTTGTCACCGCCATAATAATAAGCATTATAAATATCTGTGTAATCCTTTAAAAAACAAAACTAATATAAAGGCTCAAATTAAAAGCTCAAGTCCTTATGCATGAAAAACCGCATAACAACAAGTCTAGTTATCAAGACTTAAAGGGAAAGTTCAAGTTTTTCAAGTCTGTCTTAAATCAGAATTGAGGTGCATTACAATAGTTCTTGGTCATTATAAGTTTTCTTGCTCTGCACACAGACTGTGAAGTTTGTCACCTAGAGCGTACAGTACAGTAAGCACAATGTAAATAATTGGGGCCAAATTCCACATCCATTGTTCCATACAAAAATGCATTTCCGTTGCAAGAAATAAGTTAAATTTGTATTAAATATAGCATAACCATAATTATATAATCCCAACTCAATGTAGCTCAGTGAGACATGCAGAAGCATCATATGGGTCTCAGCTGAATTTATCATTTTTCTTTGGAGCAAGGTGTGTACTTTACGTGCGCTTGCATTAAAGGTGTCAATCTTCACAGGTGGTGTTCAGAGCAGGAAAACTACATACAGCCAAGATCTATTGTAATGCACCTCAATTCTGATTTAAGATAGACTTGAAAAACCTGAACTGTCCCTTTAAGTCTTGATAACTAGACTTGTTTGTATTACACAGATATTTATAATGCTTATTATTATGGCAGTCACAAAGCCTATACATCATTATAAATAACGTTCCTCTTTCTCCAGGTCACATGTGTGGGTCATATCGTGGGAGCCATTGTAGCAGACACACAAGTCCACGCCCAGAGGGCGGCCAAAGCTGTGAAGATCTCATACGAAGAATGTCAACCTGTTATTGTCAACATACAGGTGTGAAACCTTTCAAAGCCCTTCGTACTGTAGATCTAGTTTATGTAACGCTTTCTCTGTTTATTATTACTTTTGCATGTGACTAATAATCAGAATAATCAGTAATATCAGAAAGCCAGTAAAGAGTGCAGTGTGTCAGTGTGAGTATCTCCATGAAGTAACCAAACCAAAAGGTTATTAATGGTTTTCATGTTTCTCAATAAGCAAACTTTCAATCTTAATAGATGACTAACAAATAGTTATACTTCAAAGCTGTAGTTACTTCTAAACATGACATAACACACACACACACACACACACACACACACACACACACATTACAGATTTCCTTACTGTATATCTGACATTACCGGTTATACTACTGGAAGGCTCAGATAATTATAATTAAGCATGCTTCACCTTGTTGTATTGCATTATACATTATATAATCTTCCTGTTACAGTACAATAATAGTGTAAGTCTGGGAGTATACTGTATAAGATGGACAACATGATTACTTATTATGTACCTTTAATCTGGGATTGAGAAGAACTTTTATCGCTTTTTTCTTTAACCTTCAGACGGTGAGGTCTCCGATAATCATTAACCTCTGGACTTTACTTCACTTCATGCAGTTTTGTTCATTCAGTGTCAGACATGTGCTCAGTAGTCTTGACAGTCATTTGGGTTTTTCACAGAAACGGTGAACGCGGGTTAGAGATATGCACTAAAGATAAAGATTCCCTGGATTTGGCTGCTGATTGATGCGTTCTGACACTGAAGGAGCTTTAAAGCTTCTCATGTTTATACAGTATACACAAATTAATATTTACATGTCTACGTTCAGATTTGGGAAACATCATGAGTTACTTAGTCAGCCTTGTTTCACTCAGTTTGTTTATTCAGATCACATCAGCAAACTGCGTAGGTGAGGAGACGACCATTAGCAAATATTTAAATTTGTGGAATAATACATGCTGATCGACTTTGCTCTTCTCTCTGTACTTTTTTTTAAAAAAAACACAACTTACAGTGTGTATAAAAAAGATTCACCTGCTTATCACATGTTGTTGCTCTACAGCCTGAAATGAAGACGGACACAGTTATTGCCTGTACTGTATTTACGCAGTGCAACTTTTAACATCCAAGTGAAAGATATTACATTGATATGTGGAATAAAATAAAATAAAATAAAATAATAAAAATATCACCTTTATAAAAATAACTTGAACTCAAAAAATAACTCAATCAGGTGAAGCTTATCATGACTGCAGGGTAAGGAGGCGGATACAAATGCAGGTTTAGCACGTGAGTCTTTATTATCGCTGAAACAGCGTTGAACAAAACAAACCAAACGAACAAAACAAACCAAATCCAAACGAACAAAACAAATGGGTCCCCAGGCTGGGTCTGCAGGCGGGCGTGAGGGTCAGAAATTAAAAGGCAAATAAACAAACAAAAGACAGAGTATGAACAGAAAAGGCTGAGAACTTTTCAGCGTTGACCTTGACCTCGGTCTGAAGAACAGAAAACGTACCGACACTGCAGACACGGCTCAGTCCTGGGGAAATAGTAAACAGAGTGACTGGTTTATCACGCACTTACAACATGGAAAACACGACGGTGGACAGACAGGGGGCTACGGGTTCGACTGGCATAAATAGGGGAACACACGGGGCAGACACAGGTGAACTTAATTCCGTGATAATGTGAAACATGTACACAAGTAGACACACTAGGGGGAGACAAAGCGTCGGCTCAGTAATCCGGAGAGCCAGATATTTTTCCCTGGGACCGAGATGGCACAGGTGTGACTCCCCACAGTACTCAAGACCGGCTTCCCGAGGGAGGCGTGGGCGACCTATTCGCGTTGCCGGAGGGAGTAGGGACCCACCAGACTGATGGGATTGCTGGCGGGGGATCCGGCCCTGCTCGGTGGAATTTCACGATGAGCTCACAGCCCCAGGGAGTGAAGGCCTGAGAAGGGAGACATGAAAGGCAGGGTAATATGAAAATTATTGGGGAGCTTTAACTTATAAGACACAGGGTTGATTTGGGAGAGAATGGGGAAGGGACCAATATATCTAGCTGAGAGCCTACGACAGGGGAGGTTAAGGTGAAGGTCCCATGTCGAGAGCCATGAACCCAATCACCTACCTGAACCGGAGGACTTTCCCTACATCGACTATTGGCATATTTTTTTAAATGACGAATTGCTGATCTACCATGGGTATATCGGTGGGAGCGGTGTCCCAGGGACAGAGTGGGGGCTGATGCCCAAGCACACACTGAAACGGCGGTAGGACGGTTGCGGAGTGGCATAGCGAGTTTTGCGCATATTCCACCCAGATTAAGCAGTCTGCCCATTCATGTTGTCGACTGCTACTGTATGCCCAGAGGTATGCCCAGAGGCCTGCCCATTAGACTCAGGGTGTTAGCCCAACGTTAAGCTAACAGTGGTCCACAACTTCTGAAAGAAAGCCTTCCAGACCCTGGCAACAAATTGGGGACCACGATCAGAAACGATATCCTCCGGAATGCCATAACACCGAAACACTGTTTTGAATAGGATTTCTGCCACCTAGAGGGCTGATGGGAGAGAACTAAACGGGATAAATCGACAGTCCTTGGAGAATCAATCAACCACCACAAGGACTGTCGTGTACCCTTTAGACACCGGCAGATCCGTGACAAAGTCCACAGCGATGTGTGACCACGGCCTGTTAGGTGTTGGTAGGGGCATTAATTTACCAACGGGAAGACAACAAGGACTTTTCATTCTTGCACAGATCGCTCAAGACAAAACTACTGTTCTCACGTTTTCCCGCATTTTTGGCCACCAGAACTTCTGTTCTAGTAGTTTATAAGTACATGATACACCGGGGTGTCCTGATGACAGGCTATTGTGCTCCTCGCTTGTCACTCGTTCGCGAAGTGCCTCCGGTACGTATGTTCGATCCGGAGGACAGCTCCTGGGCGCAGGATCGGACCGCGCCCAGTGAGGTATTACCGACTCGAAGTCCCATGCGATCGGAGCCACCACAAGTGACGAGGTCAAAATAGGCTCCGGATTGGAAATCGGATCCGGCGCTGAATAATACCAACGATGTCCCATGCGATCGGAGCCACCATAAGTGATGAGCCTCACTCACGTATTCCTCCATTGCCCTGGTTTCCTCCACTGACAATGGATAAACACGCAAGGGATGAGGCTTGTCGAGGCTTTCACTGAGGCTAACCTCATGCTGTTTATAGATATTACCTTGGTGCAGCCTCAACAACTGTTGTTCTCCAGACCTGCCGTGATCTGGATGGTTAATTCCGTTACACTTCCAAAGACAATCCAAGTGCACACATCAACTCACCTATGTCTGTGTGTGTGTGTGTGTGTGTGTGTGTGTTTGTTTGGTTGGTTGGTTTAATTTATCTTTAAATCAGTGAAAGAGTGTACACTAATTATAAACAATATTATATATTTAACTCTAAAAAAAAAATGTAATGTCTGTATTTTTAAGGGAACATCTTTTAAAGTCATTGCAAGTAGTGATTTCTCAGCTTTTGCTTTATTCTTCTTGTGTACAGGATGCCATTGCCAATCAGTCATTCTTCCAGCCAGTGAGAACAATAGAGCGAGGAGATCTTACGCAGGGCTTTCAGGAGTCTGATATCGTCCTACAAGGTACATCATACTGCATAATAACATAAAGACGACTGGTAAAGCAGTAATAAAGTGCATCTAAAGATATTTTGTATATATTTATATTTGTAAGAAACCTTAATTCCTCTGAATCCTGGAAAATTCTCTGATTTGGTGTTTTCAGGTGAAATTCACATGGGTGGACAGGAACATTTTTACTTGGAGACAAACTGCACGCTCGCTGTCCCTAAGGGAGAGGACGGAGAAATGGAGCTGTTTGTGTCCACGCAGTCGGCCAGCAAAACACAAGTACTCAGAAACTAATCTGCAGTTTCATAAATGTATAAATTGTTTACTGCAGGATTTATAACGTACAGGTGGTCCCCAACATTTACTGTAAGTTACAAATTTCCACAGATACGAATGGACCGCGGTTCTGCTTCCAGGTTCAATCACAGAAGTAGATCACGTGTATTGCACAAAAATAGACACTGCAGTGCACCAGATACCAATATTTACAATTATATAGAATATTTTTAGTGTGTAAGTGAATGTATATAATAGCAAAAGATCCGGTATATTGTATGTATGTGTGTTTGTTGGGGGCGGGGGGGTGGGGGGTTATTTGGTGTGTGTGTGCGGGAGGAATGAGTCGGCCACTGGTTTCAGTGAATCAGTTCGGGAGGATGATGATAGAAAATGTACAGTGTTGGGTGTAACACATTAGATACTTTAAGTACTAAGAACCCTGAGTACTTGGATTACTTTTTTGATGTAATGAGTAATTAAACGCGTTAGGTCCGCCATTTAAGTACTCAGTTATTTAGTTATATTTTCAAATGTGTAATCCATGAGCTGACAGCAGGCATTCCCAATCCGTTAGTGTGTGTGAAAACCCTGTGTCTACAAGCCCCGCCCCCGATAACCCGCCCCCTCTGTTATTCCTGCTGTTATACCCCCATCTCACCTATGCGGTTTGACTATGCGAGGACCGACACGCGGAAAGATGGAAACCGCGTAGGTGAGATAGGGGTATTAGTAGGTGAGATAGGAGTATTAGTAGGTGAGATAGGGGTATTAGTAGGTGAGATAGGGGTATTAGTAG
>JAQKPX010000005.1:29413230-29429995 GCA_030068255.1 Clarias angolensis | reverse complement strand
AGGCTGAATGGCTAGTGACTCCGGAAATCCACTAGCCACATTGGCCAGTGAGCAAAAAAGTTAATGTCAAACCCTGACCCAAACGTGCACACACTCACTCACTCACACACTACGGGCACACGGACCAGCAGGCAGGAATCAAACCCTCGACCCTGGAGGTTGCGAGACCACAGTGCTAACCGCTACGCCACCGTGCCGTATATTAATTGAGTCCAATTTTTATTTCTGCAGCCCTTTTAGCATTTTACACTGTTCTAAAATGACATCTTTAGATCACTAAAGAGAAATACTGTACAGTGGAAAAGGAAAAAAACCCTGAGATGACGTGATGAAGGACCTTCATACAGGAACCAGATACTAAACGGAACCCATCCTCTTCTGGGTTCCACGATGCAGTGATGAAAAATAAAACAGAAAACATATGTTGCATTGAAGGAGCTTCACACTGTTCTCAGCTCGTTTCAGGTCGATACTCACTGTGCTGGTACGCGCCGGTGCACAATCCCGTGGGAACCCTGACGCTCAAACCAGTCAGAGTGGACAGTCTGTTTATTAGCTCCATCCCTGCAACTGGAAACAGACATTTTTCAGCTAATGATCTTTCTACAGTTTTACGTTAAACACTAACACGTGCATGGGGTTTGGACTGAACACTCACCAGAAGCAGCCAGAGGCACAAAAATGTTGAGAGAGCCCGCTTCTGATGCAGGTACCACCCAGCCAGAGAGCTTCTCACAAAATGCCCTCACATCAGGGTTTAGGATGTTCTTCTCTGTGATGCTCAGACCTGTGAACCGTGAACAGAAATCAGGTTTATTCTTGGTTAATTGTCAGTTAACTACACACTATATATAAAAATATCATATATACAACAATAATATGTAGAAGCTATAATTCCAAGTTCAGGTTACATGTGTACAATAGTAGCTAATATTAATTCTGCACATAGTGTAACACAGGCTTCTCCAATCCACTTCAACAGTCTCCTCTTACTCTCTAACTTTCCTAAGTCATTACTTGCCTTGGTAGTGTTCAATTGTATTGACACCTGTATGCCTCTAGGTGTTAAAAGTCTCCAACCTGTTTTCCTTGAGCTTCTTTAGCTACTTAGTTATGTCCAGTATCTTGCCTTTCTTGGCTCACTGGTTTTGGTATGCGCTTGTGCGGTGGCTCTGGCGTTCCCCTTTCCTGAGATGTTCCCTTCCACTATCACGGTCACAAAAGTACAGTATGTGCGAGCAATGCATTAACAATTATGTAGAGCTTGTTAGCTTATTATCTATCCCATAATAAATTCATTCTGACAAAAGATTCTGACCGAGCATAATGTTTCACCAAACAAATATTGTAACAGGATCTGAGCAATTATGAAAACAATTATTATTTTAAGCCAATAAATTAATTACTGATTGTTAGTATCAGAGGGACTGAATATTTACAGGAATCACGAGAGATTACCCGATACAATATTATCACGATACCCAGGTGCCGATTCGATTTGTATTGCGGTTCTGATTTTTATAAATATCCTGATTCTTTTTGTTGTTGTTGTTGTTTAGATTTCTTTACTAAACTTCTAGATAAACTTAAATAATTTGCTCCTATCACAGCTGCTGTGCCAGTGTGTGAATAGTTTAGCGTGCACCACCTGCAGGATCGTAGAGGAACTGCAACATTGTACAGTCTCAAACGAAAACATACACGATACACATTAAAAATTGTTCTTAAAAAAAATACATTTTCAATGAATTGCCACACAAAAGAATCACAATATGTAACTAAATAGATTTTTCCTCTCCATCTCCAGCATTTAATATAGGTATTGCATTGTGACTGTATCACCAGCTTTAATACTTTTAATTGTTTAATAGTTCATTATAACTAGTTATTGTTATAGTCCTCCCAAAACAGCTCTTTAGCTCCTTAAAAAGAAGCAAATGCAAGACTTTTAATGAACTCCATTCTATTAAGGTTGAATTTTATATTTACTGCAATAAACAAATTCAGTCTAATTCAAACGTACAGTCTATGTGAAAGCCATGTGATTGCTATGTAGTAATGTATTAATGTGAGTGAATTTCTCTACTGAAAGAAGAAAGAACTTCTCTCTCCTGTTCTCTCTTCCTTCTCTCTCTTCCCTCTCTCCCCCTTTCTCTCTTTCTCTCTCTCTGTCGAGCTACACATGTCGTTCCTGAGCTGCCAGTGATCCAGACTCCCTCTGCCCTCTGGATTTGTCTGACTCGTCCTGGTGCCCAGCTTCTGGTTGGAGATCTCGTCGCATGGATCCCCCTTATGTCTCTTTGGGATGCGTCTGGTGTCTGGGGACGGTTTCACTCTACCATGAAGATGGTTCTGGCCTCCCGATGTTGACAGCTGTTTCTCTGAGGACTTGACTTGGCTGTAGTTGCTCGATATTTCAGAACTGGAATTTCCAACGAGTCTACCTGAGCCTCCAATATCTACCTGGACTTCATATTAACATCAATTAACATCTCCTGTTATACTGAACTGGCTGCCACCTAACACACAGTATGAGTGCAGATCAATCCCTGCTATCCGTTATCACCCAGATGAGGATGGGTTCCCTGTTGAGTCTGGTTCCTCTCAAGGTTTCTTCCTATTGCCATCTCAGGGAGTTTTTTCTTGCCACTGTCACCCTCGTCTTGTTCATCAGGGACAATCTTATCATTTTGATTCATACACATTCACATTCCATACAAACTTAAATAATTCTTTTGAATTGTTAAAAGCGCTATACAAATAAAATTGAATTTAATTGAATTAAATTTAGCCCATAAAACAGCATTTAGGTCAAAAGAGACCAGTTTGGCATGCACACCACCACAGACATCATTATGACTACAGACGCAGCACCTTCGATAAGGTGAATCTCTTCAGAGTTTCCTTCAGCTATGATTCCAACGCTCTGTACGGCTCTGCCCTTTATAGTTTTCTCAGCCAGACAGAGAACAGCCTCTAACGTCATCCCGCTGTAGTCGTATAACAACGGCACCACGTTGACCAGAGCTCCACAGAGCAACATCTGAAACAGAAGTAAACAGAGTGCGTGGAGTGGTCGACGTCCATATTAATATATTTATTCATTTGTTCATCAGTAACTGGTTAGAGCCACGATGGATACACAGATATACCCCAGGAGCACTGAGCGTGGATATTTTTTATTAACTGTCCAAAGGGATAATTAATTTAGGATTGCACAGGTGCATTTTTCTAAAAAAATTATTTTACCTCATATGCAGGAAGTCTGGATGACAGAAGCAGTAGATGGAATGGAGGCTGATTAAAGGAGCTGACGCCTGACTGTAAGTGTGAACTGCAAGAAAACACCTGCATTGTGATCATTTAATTTCACTAACCAAAGACTTAATTGCAGAGATCTGGGCCCTTATTAACGAAGCGTCTCAGAATCACTCCTAGGAATAGCACTCAAAGTTCATTTAGGACTGAAAATCCAGGACATAAAAGCTCTTTATAAAGCTTCCTACCCTTTTTTCAGCAAGGGGTGTGACATCACTTTTTACGACACTTAGAGCCGTAAAGTAGCCTGCACTTTTCAGTGGGTGTAGTAGAGGTAGAGGTAGTAAAATGTAAAGAAATAATTAATGGAGAATTCTTCCATACTCTTTTCTCTAAACATAAAGAGTGAGAAGATGGCATTAGTGCGACCAAAAAAGCATCAATGCCCCCAGAGCTAACCTACATTTTGGTAGAGGTAGGAGTGATTTCCTACTTTAAGAATGTTGAAAAGTAGCCCTAACTCCTACACCTAAAAGAAGGTCCAAAATTGCATCACTCTGAGAATTTTTGGCCACTTTTTGAGCGATTTCCTACACTGAGACGCTTAGTAAATATGGGCCCTGTTGTTACAACAGTAAAAAAGGCTTTTAAAGTATTAAATAGTAATAACCTAAAACAAATGTGACACATGAGTGAGCTGATGCTGTTACTGACCTCATTGCTAAGGAGTTCATCGAGTTGGTAGCAAGTGATGTCTGAAGTTGAAGTCTCTGTCGCGTCAAGTTCTCTAATCGACACTTATCCTTAATATAAATAAGCACATTATCATAATACTGTACTTTCACCTGCATGGAGGTGTATAGGTGGGTTATTGTTGTTTAATGGTATATGATTGTGTTATCTTACCCCTAGCTGGACGAGACTGATAGTACGACTGAGAGGCAGGAGGCTGGATTTCTGTCTCATACTGCTTGCATATGTTCCTTTTGAGTTGGTTAACCACGCCCTCCTGTTCTTCAGATCAGCTTCTGTTGAGATTCGCAAAAAAAAACAACAACCACCATCTAATCTTTAACATGATACAATCATTTATCAATCACACATCAATAGAGCAATCTGGGCAAAAAACATGTATTCTGTGTATCATCATGTCACTATAAAAGCTATTGCTATAAGAAATGCCTTCAGCTCACTTTTATGCTCTACAATCTTCTCGCAGATGGTTCGTCTGATTAACGATTCTGTCCGTTTCTCTTCTTCCTCTTCCGATTCAGGCAGCGGTTCATTCAGGGTACCATAGATGTCCGCTGCTTTCCGTGGAGACAAGAAATCCAGGTTGCAAGCGCAAGCCACATAGTGTTTCTTCCAGGCACCATATTCGTTGTCGGATGTTCCGTAGGTGAGAAACCAGCCCTGCCGGATACACTTCGGAGCCCAAAGGCAATCCTGAGGAATAACACAAGAGGCAGCACTCTGGTCTTCTATGTGACCATTTCATATTCCTTACCGGCTTAATCTAGTTCATATATGAGGTTAGCGCTTGTTGATACTATGTGACAATGGATCTTTTGTGACATCTGATTTATCATGATTTATAAAAGTGTTTTAGAAAGTGATAGTCACCTGCTCTGATAGGAACCTCCAGTGCCAGCAGACCTGAGCTGCAGCACACAAGTCCATAGGGTTCAGGAAGGACAGGATGTACAGAGAGAGCGCCCGCGGCAGCACCGTGGTGAAGTCCAGTGTTACAACCGGAGCAGATTTAATAAAGTAGTCACTGATGGATCTGAGGTAGAAAGTAAGTGTGTGAGTTTACTCTGTATGTAGCACCAACAATAAAAAAAAATTGCTGAGACTATAACGAGAAAAGTATGTGGACACCTGGCCAATTTGCTTGTTTAATTTCTCATTTCAGGATGTTAATATGGAGTTGCTCCTATAATTTTTCTGCGTTATACTGTCTAGGATCATATAACACCATTTTTCATAATACTTAATGCTTCGTATCTACCGATCCATGCTTCGTTTTTTGGAACTATGCGTACATATTTATTGTATATTTTTATCAGATAATAAAAAAAAAACATTTGCTAAATGTATAAGAAATGTTGCTTGAAATAAAGCATTTTTTGCAAAATGAATTAATAACTTTTTTTTTTTTTTTTAAATAATGTTGTGTCCATAACCATGTCAAATTCATGTTGCAATATCTTAACAATTTTGCATTTTAATAAAATAATACACCTTTCCAGGTTTACGTTTGTATGAAATCTAAATTGGCCAAGTTTCATCTGAATGACTAATAAAGATCATTAAAAAAAATTGGAATTCAAAAAAGTAATGGAAAAATAAAAGTGCTTGAAATTGTATTTTCTTTTAATCTGATAAAAATATAAGTTAAGTATTATGAAAACTGGTGTTATATGGTCCTATCTGAAAATTCACTTTTTCACCTATACAATAGTGGTTAGCTCTGTCGCCTTGCACCTCAGGGTCTGTGTGTGTGTGTGTGTGTGAAGTTTGCATGTTCAAGCAGGGGGGTTTCAAAGACATACTGATTAGGCTAGCTGGCGTTCCCAAATCGCCTGTAGTGTGTGTGTTTGTGTGTGTGTGTGTTTGTGTGTGTGTGTGCGCCCGGTGATGGATTGTGCCCTAAGACTTCTGCGATAGCCTTGAGGCCCCCTGTGCCCCTGTATACAGGATAAAGCGGTATAGACAAGGATGAGTGAGTAAGATGTCCACATACTTATGGTCATATGGTATAGAAGTCTGGAATGATATACTTGAGCTGAGACTTGGAGCATCTTCTTAACAATAACTGAAGCACATGTTTGCGCTGCACATCTGTCCAGAGGTCGAACCAGTGCAGAATGAGGGTCAGTCTCTCCTGAAACAGCTGCGCACTTTACCGTTACATACCTGAGCTGAACTCCCAGTCACGTGATTATTATTATTACTATTATTATTATTATTATTATTATTAACAGGTTAAACATGGTGTATTAAGTCACTCACCTGTTGGTTGGAAAGTTGGTTAGTTAGAGGAGTCCAGGCACTAAAGCGCGTTCCCGCGGCTCCGGAGCAGGACGGCGTGTGTGCGCGCGCTGAGACACGGGGGCCGCGGCGGGACGGGGACGCGCTCATTCTCACCCGAGTTACACTTTTACAAACATCTGGTAACTTCTGTATGTCCGCGTGCTGTGACTGAGACCCTACAGTTGGACTCTTCTGCAATTTACACGCGTTTAACTGTGTTCGCGGTGTGTCCCCGAGTCTCTGTCTCTGTCCTCACACCGTCTCCTAAGAGACCGAGTAACAGAGAAGAAGGAGTCAGACTGGAAAGTTAAAAAAAAAAAACTTCTCACTGAGTCACAGCCATCGAGTCGATTCACCAGAAAGAGTCACTTGTTCAGTTCTTTATTTCTGCAAAAACATGTTGCTGAAAAGTTTCTCAGGTGGAAAAGTCAACTTTCATAACAAATGCTTCTTATCTTCCGATCCATGCTTCATTTTTTGTAAATATTTATACACGTTTATATTTTTATCAGATAAAAAGAAACACATTTGCTAAATACAATTTCTTGCCCTTTTATGTTTTAGTGTCTGTAACGTTTTTCAATTCAAATCTTTCAACGGTCTTAACTGTCATTCAGACATAACTTGGTTGATTTAGATTTCACATGAAAAGACATAAACCTGAAAAAGTGTATTATTCTAAAATGTAAAATCGTTATAGACACAGTATCACAACATGAATTGTACATGGTTACGGACACTACTATTGTTTTGTTTATTAAGATTTTATCAAAACCCAATTTAAGCAATAATTTTTACAGGTCAGATGCTTATAGAAGTTTACACCAATTTTAGTGTCAATACTCATAAAGAAATATGACTAATTTGCATTTTAAATTATTATTGTTTGAAGCGAGACAGTATATACTGTATATTTGTAGCACATATAAAATCATCTCTTCAAAACGGCTGAAGTTAGCAACTTGTAATTTTTTTTAGGTAAGCAAGACTGGTCACTTCCACATTGCATAAACTTCAGAAGTAGCTTCTTCGGGACTTCTGTATTGTACAGTATGTACAACTTTAAAAAAAAAAATTAACTAGCGCCACTACATAATTTTTATATAATTATTATTAGTAGTAGTAGTGGTGGTGGTGGTAGTTTCAGGAATGTACAAAAAACAGTGGGTGTTTATAGAGCACCCCCTAGACATCTCAAGGGAACCTTAATGAGAGCTTGTATTATAATAATAATAATAATAATAATAATAATAATAATAATAATAATAATAGTTTAAATGTCTCCACAATTATCTGTCTCCACTATTTAACACATTGTGTCTGTTCCTGCTGTGGCCATCCACGTGGGGGCGCTACACTCGATTTATTAGCTTTACGCATTCAGTTGACCTCCTTCATCATTTAGTTTTCACTGTAACACAGTACGCCTGTCACATGCCAGAAATATATACAAACATCAGAACAAAAGTGTTTTCTGGAACAAGCAGTTGCTACTTAAAAATAACTACATCAGACAGTTTGTTAACTTTTCTAACACAATCTAATACATATTTTAAGTAAATCCAACAACAAAATCTAATTCATCGTGTTAGTCTGTTCAGAGCTTGCTGTATGTCTGTGCATGCTCTTTTGATGTTTGCTTGGGATTCTAGTATTTGTCTGAAGTTTTCATGGGATAAAGTGATTAAAAATGTATTTTAAAAGACCCATATTTTACTATTTCTTTAACAAGTTAACACTGGTATCACACGTCCTTGAAAGTGTGTTGATGCTCCAGCTGGAATATCTCTCAGATAATGCACTTTTTCATACCTGAGACCTTTCATACATTTATTTAACTCCTCCACATGCCCTGTTCTAGACACAAGGCTCGTCCCTCCAGAGAACAGCAGGGCTGAGCAACATCTTTTTCTTCATTGTGGTTTAACAGTGGTCTTATATGAGGTCACAACGGGGGGAAATCTAATTGGCCTGTTTAACCCCCTGGCCAGTACATGGGCATTGGCGGTTCAGGGGTAGGTTTCTCACCTGCCATGAAGTCCCAAGTCTGAATAAAATAGGAGGATTCGGTCAGGAAGACCATCCAATGTAAAACCTGTGCCAAGTTGTTGTGCGGAAGGGATGGTCGGCTGTGGTGACCCCTCAACGGGTACAACTCATGGTCAATACATTGGGCACAAAGTCTCAGGCATCAGAGGGATTACGGACGAGGACCCATGGAGAGCATCATCAAAGCTGTAGAAAAAACATTAATGTGGCTGTGGATAAAAAGGGGTGATGCATGGTGTAATGCACTACTTTGACACAAAACAAGGCTCTTCTATGTGTGTAAGACCTAAAATATTCTGGTACCATGGCTTCATCACTGGTGATGATGATTGGTTCAAGTTCCACCATCAGATGTTTCAAGAAAACTTTTTTTATACAGTTATAGTAAAGTATAAGCTCAGTCAGTAGGCTATTAACTGTATTTATCACACTTATTTTTTTGTGCTTATGTTTTAAGGGACAGTTGATTGTAATTGTAGTTCTGATAACTTCTTAAGTAAGAAGCATGCAGTTGTTTAAAACACTGCAAAGGTTTCTGAAAATGAACTGTCTAACTTCTTTAAGAGGTAAACAGATAGAAGAGGTTGCCTGTTGATGATCACATCTTTACCACTTCTCTGACAAACCAATGCTAGAGGAATGATTAAAAATCTGTCACTTGTACTCTCATTATCCTGTATAGCACCTTTGAGAGTAATCCAAACAAGGAAGACAGAAGAAAGTTGTTGATCTTCATCCATCAGTCGTCAAACAGTGTAATGAGCACATGACTCTGTGCTTACGTACTGTATCTTTACAGAATTGCCACGCACTAAAAAACAGGGTGTCGTAGACCATATGTACCGGACACACTTATAATCTATCAACATGGTACCTGTCGGGATCGGTTGTATACACACTGTCCTCCTCTACTAGTGAAGAATGAATATATGTGCAACAGATATCACATGCACCATGATGTTTGCTCTGACAATATTGTCCGAATGTCTTCGGTACACAATGTGGTTCCTACATTATAAAGTATTTCCTTCATAGAAATGCATAAAACGTGGCATCTTTTTCTGCCTCATCAATAATACACTACAGGGCTTCGTGCTGGTAGAAAAAAAAAAAACTGTTAGGACAGAGTTCTTTCTAGGAAGATTTATTGTGATTGCCAATGTGTCCTATTTTGAATTTATAATGAACATGTAATTGAAAGAGGGGAAACTATGGACCTCATTTAAAATTCAAACATGACTTCAGTGGGCTTTCATGTTAAAAGCTGAAGCTATGAAAATAGTTTTTTAACAGGTTTTCTTTCCTTTTATCTATACATGATTGAGATTTGTCATTTATAAAAAATAAGTGTCATGTTCAAAATAAGTGTGTGAAGGTTGACTGGCGGTCCTACCACAGTCATAAAATAGGAATAAATCCAGTGGTAATCAACATTGGCCTCCAAGGTGCCTAGCTGGACTACAGACGTTCCTAGATGGATGGATGGATGGATGGATGGAAAGGGTTTATAAAATTCATTATAGTAATATACTAACAGCTTTATTTCTTTTTGTCCATCAAGCTAAGCAAAAGCTATTTTTGCTTCCAAAATTGTGTGTATTTAAACACTGCTAGATGAAGCATCAAAAAGAATTTAAGTTTGCGAAACGGCGCATTGTAAAATGGCTTCTTTTGTGTCTAATGGTGACCCCTAGCGGGGAAAAGTGCATCAGGCAAGATTGTTCTTCCAAGGTCGCAACTCCAAGGCCCTGTTTGATTGGACCAGTTTTGCAGATTCTTTCATCTTATTCTTCATTTAGACAAAACCAAGTTCTGAGAAATTATTGAAAACTGTTCGATATCGAGGTAAGTTTCATGCGATGACTAAAATGTTAAAGGTCAGATACAGTAGCTGTAAAAGTCAGATTAGGGTGAGGACAGAGTTGGGTTAAATCAGATGGTAGACATGCTAACAGCAATGGTTTAACCAAGACAATAGCATGGTACTTGTACATTCAATGGCCACTTCATTAGGTACGCCTTGCTAGTACTGGGTTGGACCGCTTTTGCCTTCAGAACTGCATTAATTCTCTGTGGTACGGATTCAACATGGTGCTGGAAACATTCCTTAGACATTGCGGTCCATCTGACTGTACTGTCAGCCCTGTTGAATCAGGAAATCACTTAAATAGAACCTGTCTGACCAAGTAAAGCCAGACTAAAAAAATCTCACATCATGCTGCGATTTAGAGAAATAGATGAGAAACAAAGTAATTGACATGGATCAGTCTGGAAAGTGTTACCAAGTCATTTCTAAGGCTTTGGAACTCTAGAAAGGGGCAAATACTTTTTCAAAGCACTGTAATTAGTCTAATAAATAAATAAACAGACTGTATTTATGAATATGTTTAACACGTTCATAAATACAGGCTCCGTTCATTTATTCAGGGCCGGGGTGCCAACACTTTGTTGTCTGTTATTGGAAATTGTTAATACAGAAGATGAATGTTTACTAGAAATTATATTATTTAGATCAAAGGTCATAAGTAATTAAACTTTATTAATGGCATAGAGACAACTAACACACATAAACCACTAGAAATCACCAAATTATACAAGAATTGAAATCTAATTCAGAGGTAAATTAAGAAAAAACAATTGTAGCACAGACTGTTATTAAAAAAAATAATATTTTCCCAAGCATTCTGAGTCACACGAACCATTCCTCTGCATTAAGGCAAATACTCCTTGGCTTAACTAAAAGCAACAGGCTTCTCAATCTCCTCCCAATACCTCTCTGTTAACAATGCCAAAACACAGTGTTCAGTTAAAATGTTTAAAATATTTATGTATGAAAATAAGAAAAGAAACATGGTTATTAAATAAAGTGAATAGTCATATGCATATTCCAAATGTTCTCATATTGCACACCTGTAAGGCATCATTCAAGATCCAAGGCAAGATCCAAATATTGTGATGTAGTAAAGATACAGAATCTGAAGACAGTAGCAGAAAATGTAATACAAACGATGAGGGTTATGTGACATTTAAGACCAAACTGTGAAAGCAAGCCCGTTGAAGACGTTCACAAACGGATCAATACTGGCTGAGACGCATCTGACCCGCAACATTTCATACGTTGGAGGACGGTCTGGGGGCTTCTTGGTTATCAGCGAGGTTGAGCTTTTGTCTGGAAAATCACCATTAAGGAACGTTCAAAACTCTGTAAGAGCAGCTAAGACATTCTTTTTTAATCTTTATATTAATAATCTGTGTGAGCAGTTAAAAGCTTGTGATACTGGGAAACAATTCTGTAAACTATCTTATGTTGATTTCAGCCCAAGAAGCCCTGCTCTTCAGCTAACTGTTTGCTCTGTTTACAAAGCTGGAAATTACATCAAATACAAGGTTGAGTCAAAAATTATCCACACTTCGGTTATATTAAATGCCCCGAGTGTAAACGGCAGAGTATGGAACAGAAACATGCTGTTTCCCTCCTGAGAAAAAGTTCAGAGGTCGACCATCAGCTGGAAAAATCACCAAAGCTTACAGTTTTCTGGGATTCTCAAGGGCCAGAAGTATTGGAACATCATCAGAATTTCTTTTTTCGTAATCTACAGTGCTCGTTACAGTGAGACGCTTATTGAAGAGCTGAAGACTAAACCTTGGATTAAACACAGAGGACTGATATCCGAGGGCGTCATGATTTCGCGTAACGATACACGTCCACACACTTCGGCAAAAACTTAGTTTTGAGGTGTTAAAGCGTCCTCCCTGTAGTCCTGATCTCGCGACACCTGTCTGGTCCCCTGAAAGCAGCCGCACGAGGATGAAAATTCGGTTCTGATGAAGAACTGAAGGCAGCGGTGCATTCGTAGCTCACAGCTCAGACTAAAACACGTTTTAATGAAGGAATACGAACGCTTACTGACAGAAGGACAAAGTGTATTGAAAAGCAAGGAGATTATGTTGAAACATTCTGCATTTGTCTTTTCTTAAAGTTAATTACAATAAATTATACAGCCAGAGTGAGGATAATTTTGAACTCACCCTTGCACATGTGTGTGTGTGTGTGTGTGTGTGTGTGGATAAATAAACCAATTAAAACCTTGAAAGGATACATCGAAGAGCTCAATTCTTCCAGCTGAGAAAAAAAAAAAAAAAGAAAAAGAAACACTGATGCATCAATGTCATCGTAAATCAATTTTTTCTCATTAAAAAGACATTCACATAGGAATATAGGTATACAACAAAACAAGGTACTGAAAAATATACACAATGTGATTCCTGAAATGTTTCAAATGCATGTGAAGTTGTTGTTCAGTAATAATATAATATAATGTGTATTAAATTAATATTACACACAGTTGGGTATAAATAAAGAAAAATCCTAAAAACCTTGCCTAAAGACTTAGTTCTATATATTTCACAACTAATATAAATGCGGAGAATTGCACAGGCATAAATAATTAGTACTTACATTCAGTAGAAGTTTGTCCATATTGGTATCGCAGGCGAGCTTGCGCTGGTCCACAGGGACGTCGTCCACCTCTGCGTTAAGGTCGAAGTGAAGTCGAGCGAGTTTCTCCTGCATCTCTCGAACGTGCTCCATTTGATCAATGGAACACTCGTTGCCTTGTACATAAAAAGAAAGATCACACTTTTTTTCCTCTCTTTCGGTTTAATTCCGCTGCCATAATATGATTCTAGTTTAAAACCCCAGCTTACCAAATGCCTGAAGTTTTCCAGAGTGAAAGTCATTGAGGAGACTAAGCAAGCCTTTCTCCATCTCCTGCACGTCAGAGACGTCTGTGAGGAACGAGTGCTGAATAGTGGAGTCCTGGTTACTCAGTTGACTCTGTAGCTTTGGCTTATCTTTCACATTTCTGCGTATCATCAAAAAGGGACAGCCGTCAGACTATGATTTGGAATTACTGCACGCTTAGGGCATTTTCCTGATCATTTCCCATGGAGTCACGACCTGGTGCGTGGTTTAGGACTTTGCTCATTGCAGCAGAGACGCTGAGAGCTGCACATGCTCTCATGAGCTGAATTGGAAAACATTATATGCAAGTAATCTGGTGACAGGATCATGGGCACCCCAGACTCATCTATGTCCAAGGGGGCGAAAGGTATCAGAACACATCACAGCCTGCCGCGCACAGAGTTTATTTAGCATGCAAAGAGTCCAATGCCACCAACACGACAACAAACCCCACAAAGATCTTATTGAGTCACATCCTGAGGGTAGCACAAGGGGAACCTACTGTTATGGATAATCATTGTATAATATATGGCTAAAGGTTTGTAGACATGACCATGTCCATGACCATCACACCCATCTGTAGGCCTTCCCCAAACATTTACTACAAAGTTGAAATTATATAACAATTACATTTTAGCATTGAAAGGTAAGGAGCTGCAAATTCAATTCAATTCAATTCAATTTTATTTGTATAGCGCTTTTAGCAATTGTCATTGCCTCAAAGCAGCTTCACACAATCAAAAGAATTATAAATGAGTTTGTAAATAGGAACGGTGGCAAAGTAGTTAGTAGTGTGCACCTCCACGTGTGTGTGTGGAGGTTGTATGTTCTGGTTACACTAGATTCATCCCACAGTCCAAAGACATGCAGATTAAGCTAAATTCCGTCCGCTTGTAGTGTTTGAGTGAATGTGAGAGTGTGTGTGCCCTGCGATGGATTGGCATCCTATCCAGTGTGTATTCCCCATCATGCCTAGTATAACTCTAGATCTATCACCACTGAGTTGGCCATAATAATGCAGTTACTAAAGATGAACGCATGTTACATCAGTGCATTTAAGTGCAACGCATCAGTGCATTAAAAAAAAAAAAATACTTTGCCACGGCTCACCTGCGAAATTTTGTCTTCTGGTTTGAGTGGGTGCCAGTGCCGGTGCCAATGAACCCTAAAGTCTTGCCGCTGGAGCTGATGTTCTTGCGTGCCGTGACTGGCGGACCAGCCTGGTTGGTCGAAGGTCTTGGACTTTTTCGTTTCAGTTTCCTCTCCTCCATGCTGCTCTAATGTACAACAGCCATGTCTTAATCTCAGGATTAAACATTGAACACATTACAAAAGGAGTTCAGAAGCAGCTAGACGATACTAATCATCATCTCAATAGATAAGAAAAGAAGTCAGTTTGTTTAAGGAATCTGTTATTATTTCTGTACAGGGATCAGCAGCCCAGGAGGAGCACGAGGACAGGAGGAGGACAGGAGGAGAGAAGGAGGACAGGAGGAGCACGAGGACAGGAGGAGCACGAGGACAGGAGGAGAGAAGGAGCACGAGGACAGGAGGAGGACAGGAGGAGCACGAGGACAGGAGGAGCACGAGTACAGGAGGATAGAAGGAGCACGAGGACAGGAGGAGAGGAGGAGCACGAGGACAGGAGGAGAGGAGGAGCACGAGGACAGGAGGGCACGAGGACAGTTCCTACTCTACATCCACCAGCTGGTTTGTTTACATTCAGAGCCTGGACCTTACACACACCTCAGTCTTAGTCTAACAATATTAAGCTAACATTAAAAAGTTTTACTGTCGTTATCAATAAATGAGTTTGACTCTGTAGCCAGTGGTGAAAAAATAAACATTAATTATAATCTATTGTGATATCTAGCGACTTAATAAACAAATAACTCCTCATGTGTACAATAACACCTACAGATAAACACTTACCTCCAAATGTAGACTTCTCCGTTAAAATGAACAGAAATATTTTCTAAAACACATGCCTAGAGAGTCTGAAAATTCTCCTTTTTTTTTACATTTATAAAACGCAACTCCTGTTTACTGGATCCAGGAAAAGTTTACAGACGCCACTTCCGGGTTGAGGCGCGTGACGTCATGCCCTTTACCTACGTCACACAGAGAGAAAAAAATACGACTGTCACGCTGTATTAACTCGTTAAAAAGAAAAGTTGCCTGTTTATTATAGAAAACGTTATTTAAACTTAAACATGACTTTAGGAAGCTGAGACATATTTATGTTTTTTGTTTGTTTTTATTTAATCTGGACATGCTGTAGGTGTGTGTAACCGGATCTGATAAATAAATAAGACGTAATGTAAGAATTTTTTTTTAAAAAGCTGATTATGGTGTATATAATATAGTTCTGCCTTTATTCCACTTTATATTTGTCACTTGGCACCCACGGGGTCCAGGTTCGATTCCCGCCTCGGGTCTGCGTGTGTAGCGTTTTCATGTGCTTGGTGGGTTTCCTCCGGGTCCTCCGGTTTCCGCCAACAGTCCAAAGACAAGCAGATTAGTCTAATTGGTGTTCCCAAGTTGCTCGTAATGTGTGTGTGTGTGTGTGTGTGAGCGTGAGCCCTAAAATGGGTTGGCACCCTGTCTCGTGCCCTAAGTCTACTGCGATAGGCTCCAGGCCCCCCGCGACCCTGTACACAGGATAACGCTGTAAAGACAATGCGTGAGTGAGTAAACCATGCTGATAAAACATAAATATTTAATAAACATGATATTCAATATGTTGTGCATTGTGTGATGATGCGTTTCAGGTCAGCGTTGTTGTAAAGAGTGTTTTTTTGTTCTCTTGACCCACCCTGACCTCCTCCGACCTCTTCTACCAACTAAACTGGACCAGCCCAATCCTGCGTGGATTCCGTTGTCTGCACAATCAGCAGTTTCTGAAATAAACACAAAAGCAAGTCTGATACCAACAACCAGGCCAAAGTCCAGCACTTTTTTTTCCCCTTCAAATTTAATGTAAATATTAACTCAAGCTCTTGACCTGTGTGTCTGGGTTGTTTTGTAATACATTACTGACACATGACTAAATATGACACATATATAAATATTTTATTTTATTTATTTTTTTTATTATATGTATTATTACATTCATAGTTTCTTTTCCATCCAAAATAGCAACTTGTATTGGCTCTTTGTTGCCTGTAGGTGGACCTCTTGTCTATGGATTAAGGCATGTGCACATATGAGGTGTGTGCTTAAATAATTTGTCAATTCCTCTCATTTTAATAATTTAGGTGTAATTTATTTATTTTTTGTTTTTGCCATTATGGTCATTCATATAATTTGTAATGTTATGCTTATACAGTGTGAAGAGCAAAGTAAAGATGAGTTGTTTTCTATTTTTTAATCTCAATACAAAATTTTAACTGTGTCACAAAGTAAGTTGTCACAGTAAGTTTCTTCACTGCATGTGAAGAAAATACTAACTAAACTAATTTTCTGTCATTATAAAACCTTGGTTTTGTATCTGCCATTGTTAAGGATGGAGCTCTTACCAGAGGGAAGTTAATATACAGTATATGGAGGGTGTTTGTATGCACACACACACACACACACACACACACACACACACACACACACACACATTTTTAACAAAGATTAAGCAAAAATATTTGACTATACTGTAATCATAGTTCCTGTAGGAGAAGAACGAAG
>JAQKPX010000005.1:29373225-29407650 GCA_030068255.1 Clarias angolensis | reverse complement strand
CCTTAAGAGGAAATGAAAGCCTCAGTTATGTATAATACATCTGATAGACTCCAGCTTTTTGATGCTTGTGCTTGAACTGCTGACCATCTGATAGATAGATAGATAGATAGATAGATAGAGTACTTCATTAATCCTAAACTGAAAGTGTAATGTTACAGCAATCAGGTCACTAATTAAAGCTAAATTAACATTAAAAACCACAACAAGAAAGAGGGTAAAATTATCAAAAAGAAAGCCTGACACTATTTACTCATCAGTAACCCAGAACATTAAGATTTAATACTATTAATAATAAGACTAAATGTTGTTGTTAGTCTTTCGGCTCCTCCCATCAAGGCGTCGCTACAGCGGACAGTCCGATTCACACACAACTTTGCCACAGATTTTATGCCGGATTCTCTTCCTGATGCAACCCTCCCATTTTATCTAGGCTTGGGAGCAGCACTGCATTCGGAGGCTGGGATTTGGGCACTGGGTGGGAATCGAACCCTTCTGCATGGCAATGGCCACTTTTCACTTCTATACATAATGCCAATGAATAGGTAGTTCCTTCCCCCCCCACCACCCAATCAATCCTTCCATCCATTTTTCTTTTTTGTTGGAGTCTGTCTTTGTATTATTAATATTTAAAAAAATTTACTTTAATCTTGGAAGGTTGTTAAAAACAAGTAGTATTAATGATGGTAATATTATTGATATGCAAGTGTCTAATTCAGGAACCAGAAGTGCAATTATTTCAAATGATTTTGTGCAAGGTTGCTTAGGCATTAGAGCGATTAGGCAATTTCACACAAGAGGATGATCTATTATTAGCGGTGTGCACCATTAGTCTTTTATAAAAAGTTGTTTAGTAAAAGCATTGTTTGTGTATTACAAAGTATGTTTAATTTACTTTGAGGAGCTTCATTTGATAGTAATGCCATTTTGTTTATAAATTTTTTTAAATAACAAGTCGCACTATTGTGTTCAGTGAGTGAGGTGAAAGTCAGTGGAAGAGAAATCCTGGGAAACCAGTTTATGTAGAAGAACCAGAAATGTTTCTCAATTCGGTATGGTCTAACAGGGGGAAAGTGTGTACGTGTGTGTATGCAATAACAAAGCAAGTGAACATGATTTTTTGAAGTCAAATTGCATGTTGGGTCTATTAGTTATTTATTCATTAAAATCGTCAAAGCTCTTCCACCCCAAACCACAGTTTTTAATCTACCTACATTTCAAAACCCATTAAAGAAAACTTCAACTAGTTCTGAAAGCCTTTTAAAGCAAGTCATGTTGTCTCGTGTTTCCTTTATTGCACGGCAAACTAGGTCACTGTGCAGTGTGTTATCTGTAACATACCTTTATTTATTTATTTTTCTTTTCAATCAAAACTCACAGAGATGGGGGTCACAATTCAGTTATGTATTGCAGTTCTTTTGTGTGCCAATTTATTGGTTTTAAAAAAATTGTTTTAATTATTTTAAATTTTATATATTTTCATTTGCAGTGGTAAAAGGGGCCGCAGTTCCTCTATAATCCTGCAGGTGACACTAAACTATTTACACATTGGCAGGGAGGACAGCGCCCCCGGTGGTAGGAGCGAATGATTTGCTAAAGTTGTTTAGATATAAGAGTTCAAACAGATGACAGATGATTTTAAGTGGGCAAACTGTTAAAAAAAAAAAAGCTTTGTCTTCAGTGTTGATGTTTGATTGCATTTTATTAGAAATATTTGCTTTTTGGCCCTCAGGGACCTGCTTTTTCTATCCACAATCTTTCTTCTGAACTAAACAAATTTGAGGTTAAAACATGATCTTGATCCCCCTGAACTAAACACACCTGACGAAGTTCAATAATGGTTTAATTGTATAACTGATTATATGGATCTGTACAGTTTATTTATCTTTAATCCAGTGTATACATCCTTTAATCAATCCAATTGTTGATCATTTCAGTTGAGTTTTTTTTTGTTTTTCATCCTCTTTACTGTAGCTGTATTGGGCAGCTTAAGATAATAAAACCCTTTTAGGTTACCTGGAAAGGTCAGACACTGCAGGCCTACTGAGATATGTGAGTATATGATTAGCTCATGGTACAGGAGCATGGAAAGAACAATTCAAGAAATAAATGTGATACTTCCTTGACACAGGTTAGTAATGTGGCGTGTCCTGGTGCCTGGTGCGACTCAGGAAACAGGAAAAGGAAAACCGAGTCAGGAAATAATAATTCTGCTCAGCACAGAGAAGCTGACCATGTGATCTGCTTTAACATTCTACTAACCACAAGGTTCCCACTGAGCTCGCACATGCCTAGTTGTATAAATAAAATTCAAATAAAATAAGTGAAAAAAAAACAGCTACTCTGAAAACCTCAAAAGCCTAGATATGATCCAAATAGAGGAAAATAAGGATTTTAGATCGATACTGCCAGTGAAAATTCGATGCATATTCTGTGTGTGTGTGTGTGTGTGTGTGTGTGTGTGTGTGTGTGTGAGAGAGAGAGAGAGAATATTAAATTTTATTAAATATTAACACTTTGGAGCTGCTTTGGATCCAGGAAGCCTTGACGAAAGCATATGCAAAACATAAAAACAACCTTCACCCAGAGGTGAGCCTGCATTAAACACGGAGCTGTTGCATTGCGTTCTTTTGAAGTCCACACGCTCCATACTTTTGGATGGTTCAAGGCATCAACAAAAGGAACTGGTTACTTTATTTGCAAATAATATCTCTGCCCGCTGTGGCTCTGAAGACAATGTTCAAGTCAGATTCAGTTGATTGCTCTGTGATTGGCTGAGGAGGACTCGGGCTGTGATTGGTCTCTCCAGCAGAGGTACAGTAGTGACTAGAGATGGGGGAGAAAAATCTATTCAGTTATGTATCGTGATTCTTTTGTGTGGAAAAGTAAAAAAAATAATAATAATAATTTTATAAGTCAAAAAGGACAATATAAATTGCGGAAGTACTATTGCTCAGTACTATTGTACAAAAAATAGATACTGCAGTGCACCAGATACCAATATTTACAATTATTTACAATATTTTTATTGTGTAAGTGAATGTATAAATGTCTAAATTTGGTATATTATATGTGTGTGTGCACGCGGGGGAAATGAGTCACAGCCTCATCAGTTTCAATGAATCAGTCCAGGAGCACGATGATAGAAAATGCCTGTCCTGTAAAGATGTCCCGATATACAGTGAAAACCGCTCTGAGACAAAATGCCGTTTGCGATTGCCCTCGCAATTTAAAGACGCAGACACATCACTGTTATATTTGACATTTCACTGTGAGATTTCCTTAGGTGAGATTATGGTTTTTGGCTACATGATGGCAGTGCTGGAAAAGGGGTCAGAGATTTAGTCAAGTGGATTGGTATGCGACACATTGTATATTCGTGTCAAAGGCGTATAAGAACAACTTAAGAACAAATCTGACTTACGAACATGCTCCTGGAACGGAACGGAACGTGTTCGTAAGTAGGGAACGGCCAGTAGATGTGTTGTCGGAACCTTCAGCCATCAACCCTCTCAGGAGCTTTATCGATATCAGAAAAGAGTCCTACTCGTCTTACTTCCTTATTCAGAAGAAAGATGGCCGATATGACAGCAGCGCAAAACAGTTCCTTAAAGACCCTCGTCTTTTTCCTCATAAGCCTCTGGGATTTATTTCCATTTATTTAATACTGAAGTTTTTTAAAGATTTCCATCAAATTTTATCCTTGCTGTGACCTCAGTGGCGCTGTATGCTTCGCCCTCCTCACAACTCTCTAAACCCTGGAGCAGGTCGCTGAGTTCCTTGGCGTGATGTGATTCACTGAGAATGTTTTCCACTCTGTTACTCCACAGCATGTGGCTGACATTATGAAGCTTGCCAGATTCACCAAAGTCGAGTAACAACTTTTGTTTCGGGTTCTTGGACTGATCGCGGCAGCTGCAGGAATAATTTTCACAATCGAGAAGGGAAGTGAGGGAAAGGAGGCACGAGGATGCTGAAAACGCAAAGCTTTTCTAGTGGAGATGGTTTGCCTGGGATGGGCATCTCGAACCCAGTCACGGTAGTCACGTTTTTGTAAAGGCGAACGGTTTCTGTAACCTGTAGAGATGTCCAACAAATTTGGCAAGGCCCAGATCTGACTTCCTGGCAGCCGATACAGTGGAGCACAGTTAATCTCGCTTTCATGCTTTTTCATTTACACTCTCTTTATTGACCATTGTCTTGTGTTGCACAGACATCAGTAGATTTCCAAAAGGATGTGTTTCCCCGTGCCTGTAGTCTTGGTGCCCTAGACTGACTTGTCGACAAGACCTGCAACCCAAAAACACTCCTGAACACAAGACATCGTGGTACATACATGGGCCTTGCATGCTCAGACGCCCAAGTTCCATCCTCGTATAGGATTTCCTTTTGTGCTGGACTTTCTAAAGAAATGAAAACTGTCTTTGTTCTTTGGCTTGGACTTTCAACATCAGCTTGTCTTGGATGTCTTAGTGGTGAGAGAACTCCTGAGAGACCTGTGTGCAGGATTATTATACTGCATGTTTTTTTTTTGTTTTTTTTTATTGGTCATTAGAGATGTGGGAGAAAATTGATTGTTATGAATTGTGATTCATGTATCGCCACACTGACTGAAATCTTTTATTATTATTATTCATAACAGATCAGCCAATAACCGGAATTGGCTGGTTTTTAACTTGATCAGAGCGATCAGCCTTGGATAGAAACGATTCTGCGTGAGCTTCCCAATGACGCAACAGAACCGCATTTTTAGCAACAGTCACATACAGTTTGATGCAGTAAAACGTCACATTATCTTTATAATTGTACAGGTAGCGCACTCTGAACGGCTCACACGCTGGCATCCCGTGTGGTAGGAGTGAATCATCTGCTACGGTTGTTTAGAAATAATAATCATGCTGGATGACGGAGAGATGCACTGCTCAGTAGTAGTGTACCTTTTTGTTTAAATCAGGATGGATCCGAAGGTTCGAAGTTTAGTTCGGAACGCGCAAATGTGAAAACAACAGCAAGTTGCACTCATGGTTGAATTAAAGTAATACTGATACGAGTGTAATAAAATTCCCGGTACTTCCGTTCCTTTAATTACTGTTAACTATAATAACACGAACACACTCCACATATGACGTGTGATCAGTAAAGAACATTGGCCAAATGCAAAAAGTTTTAAAGAAAACATTTGGGTGTGTCTGTCTCTCTCTCTGTGTGTGTGCACGCGCGCACGTGCGTGTGTGAGGGACTGATATTGTTCT
This sequence comes from Clarias angolensis, assembly GCA_030068255.1. NCBI lineage: Eukaryota > Metazoa > Chordata > Actinopteri > Siluriformes > Clariidae > Clarias > Clarias angolensis. The sequence continues at coordinate 29,402,401 of JAQKPX010000005.1, read as the reverse complement.
GGTTCCTCTTCAGTTTGTTGCACTACATTTCTCATTTCTGTTAACCCCAGACTCCTGGACTTTAAATTGTGTTTTGTTTATGGGTGTTTTGTGCACAAATTGTAGCACAAACTCAAATCAAGCACTTGTGTATCAGGTGATTTCTGTGTCTTTTTAATGTGATTATGTAAAACAGATTTGAGAGCAAAAAAAAAGGGGGGGTTTAAAAATAAAAAAATTATTATTATTACCTGAAATGTAATGAATTTTGATCATGAATTTGGTCGGATGTTTGCGAATAAAAAAAAAAAACTTCTGCTTGTGAATAAGGAGCCTTTGCAAGTTATGTTTAATGTAATGGGCGTGGTCCATGCTGACGGATGAGTGGTTAGCCTCACGGAGTTGATACTTAGCATAATCCACAGATATACAGGCTATAATTGGTTGAAAACTTACCGACGATGAAGAACGAACGTCATTAACAAATTCAAATTTGTGACATATTACATTATGGATCAATTTATTCAAACAGAGGGACATGCGTTCTCCGCTGTCTTCGATTTTTAAACCCGCTGTAGTCGTATATCAGTAGGTTATGCTAAGTATCATCTTCTTGAAGTTAATCATTTATCTATCCGTCAGCGTAAACTCCGCCCATTACATTCAACATAATTTGCAAGCAATGGCTTTTGATTCACAAAAATCAATAACACTTCAAGTAATATTTTTTTATTTTCAGTTCACTTTTTTCCCTTTTTTAAAAATTTTTTTTACTTGCATATTGGCCAAATGCAACAAGACATGATGAACAGACACAGATTTCACTTCATATCTTTTGTGAAACTCACAGGTTCTGAAAGACTGAATGAAACATTCCTACTTCTGATTGATTATGGTTGTTGGGTCATAATTTTATTCGTCGTTGTTTTTTTGGTTTGTTTTTACCCCCTTCTTCCATGTACTGACTTATTTCTCTCTCTCTGACCCCCAGACCTCAGAGTATAGAGCTTGGTGTGAAGAAACCAGCCAGCTTCGAGGGCAGCAAGATGGCCGACATGTCGGTGGAAGAGATGACCATGAGGGCGAATCAAGTGACTGATGAGGTAGGCGTGTTTTCTCTTCCTATGTTGGAGGATACATAAAAAAAAAAAAATAATTAATAGTCAACATTAGTACTTATTTAATCATAGCCTTGCTGTTTTTTTTTTTATTATTATTATTATATACTTATTCACTCTTGGGCTAATCTTTCTGCAATATGTTTTCACATTATGTACCGATCATTCCTTATAAATGCTCCACTTCTAAAACTCTAATCTAATTCCTATAATCTGTTGTTCTTCTGCTTTTCTCCTTCATTTCCTGCGTTTCTCTGTCTGTGCCTATTGAGGGATTGAGCTGAGCTTTTTCTGCTGTGCAATAACCCGACTCGGGTACTAACAGCACCACAAGATGGTCTTTGGCCCTGAAGGAAAATTTGGGTAAACTAATAGCATCTCACCTTTACTTACCACCACTCACAGGGTGTGTTAGTCCTCATTGTGTAACTGAAGCACATTGTTTTCACACACACATTGCTTAAGGAGTGTACTTTACACTTTTTCACTGTTTTCCCCTCAGTATCATGTTGCTTCTTTTGAGTCTTAGTTAAATCTCTAGTCTCATTCTGTTCTATTGAATCCACTCGAGTCTCTCATCTACTCCATTTCCACTTCTTCTTCTTCTTCTTCTTCACATTTATCAGTTATTCCATGTCTGCGCTTTTGATTTGTTCGACCTTTTTGGAGCTGAAGTACAGCCATACTTTCACTTATTAGTTACTTAATAACTTCTGGGAATTAACCACTGGGCCTGTTATTTTTATATATTTTTTTTTTTACTGGTTATTGCTTTCTAATAAAGAGGTGATGAGAAACTTGATATCCAGCTGCACATACAGCAATGTTAAAATGTTAAAATGATCTTTCTGAAGATTAAATTTTTTATTGGACTGCTTTCACCTCAACTCTATTTAGCCCAGTGATGTCCAGTCTCTTCTCCAGGAAGGGTGTGTGTGTGTCTCTTCTCCAGGGTGTGTGGGTGTGTGTGTGTGATTCGCATTTCTTGCATCGTGACAGGGACAGAAACCAAATTTGGGGATCTCACGGTACAGTATGTAGGAACAAAAACATTAGATTTTGGTGCTGACTCACCTCACGCAGGTGCAATTCAGAATTCAGAAAAGTAAGGCGGCGGTCCCACCCAGTCTTAGGTCACTGTTTAGCAACAAACAGTCTTACTAACAGCTTAACAGTCGATCTCTTTCTGTAATCCCCTCAGGATGGAAAAAGGGGGCGCTGTGTGTATGTAACGCTCACTTTGTTTTGTTTTTGTTTCCTTTCTTTCTTCTTCCAGTCTCTTGAGAGCACCAGACGGATGCTGCAACTGGCAGAGGAGGTGAGGGAGTTTGTTCCCCGATTGTTCTACTAAAGTCCAGTCAAATAAAAGGAAAAATGTAGATCTAAAACAAAGTCGGGTCACACATTGTTTTGTTCACGTTTTCAGACCAGAGAGACGGGAGGGAAAACCATGGTCATGTTGGATCAGCAGGGAGGTGAGAGAGCTCAGCTCGTGTCATCTGTCACAAAGCAAAGGCATCACATAAGCATCTCTATCTGGCATAGTCACACCTTTCCTCTGAAACCATTCATGGGGATTTGACCCAAAACCTTGCACGAGTTCTGTTTTCTTCAGACAAAATGTAAATACAGTACAAATAGCCACCTTAATACCAAACTGAGCAAACCTCCTTATGTCAAGCAATCACACACATCCTGTTTCTACTGACCATAAAGAGTGCACATGTGTCTAGGCAGCTCTACTGCTGCTCTATAAACAGAGCTATGTGATTTAGTTCATCATTTGTTAGTTGTTTTTTAGATTCGCAATCAATTCACGTTTTTTAAAAAATATCACAGCAATCTTCCTAATATTAAATGGTCTAAAATCTGTGAATAAATAAATCACAATTTTAGCAGAAAATACAAACCGCTTCCATCTTCTGTGCAAAAATATGGCTGGTTCTTCTTTTGAGTTTATGAGCAGTTAGTGCATTACCGCCACCTACAGGAATGGAATGTCGAGCATCAATAGATTGTCATAGACATGGATTGTCACTTTGTACAAGACGTAATATTTAAAGAATCAACAACACAAGTTACACAGCATTTCAGTGTTTAAGATTATTTTCAAAATAGAGAGAGAATCAAATTGCAGGGCCTCAAAATCTAATTAAAACGCCAGTCTTGGTATGAAATTCAAATCAAATTCAAATTTTATTTGTCACATACACAGTATGATATACAGTGAAATGCTTGTATGGCCGCCCGTGACCTAAAATAGAGTATTCAAAAATAATAAACAATTATACAAATATAGAAAATGATTCTCAGCTCTAGAACTAGATCACGCTTCTTGACACTTTTCAGTATCGATACTGATACCAAAATGAGCATCTGCCTTAGAATCATCAAGCAGCAATCACGGTGTCGTCATGTTTCTCTTGTTTACGCAGTTACAGTAAAATGCTAGGCTACTCGACTCTTTCTTGCTCGATTCTTCATAATTTTAAAGATCTAAAGATGATGTTTAGCTAGTTGGTAATGAAGTGCGTCAGTTGCTCGGATCGTGTTCATGTGCAGTTGCAGCACAGAAGAGCAGGTTTCTTTTCCATTTCGGATGTATGCTTTCGTATGGCTGTGAGCATCATCGGAATCTCTTACAGTCAAAGACCGGTAGTGGCTTATGATCTTGAACAGCAGACTTGCTAGAAGCTTCTGTTATTTTCATTGTTCTGGGTTTTTTCACAGACATTTTTCTCACCTATCAGTGCTTCTTGCACTGAGGTTTCTGCTCTGTACCACTAACAATGAACCCTTGTTGAGTTTTTAAGATGCTTGATAAGAGTAATCTTTGCATTAGAAGCAGTAATATACACTATACACGGATAAAGAGAGAGGTTTTGGGATTGACCCATGACCCCAAAATGAACACGTGTACAAGCATCGTTCCGCTCCTGTGCTTTATGCTTCCCTCTCTTGTGTCATTCAGAACAACTGCGGCGTGTGGATCAGGGCATGGACCAGATCAATCAGGACATGAGAGCGGCTGAGAAGAACCTGACCGACCTGTCGAAGTGCTGTGGCCTGTGTGTCTGTCCCTGTGATAGGTCAGAGCTCAGCTCATGTAGAACGCTGTATTTTGGAACCACGCAGCAGTTATTATATTATAGTCTTACTAATAAACTTGGTGGTTCTGTATAAAATGAGTCTCTCGTATCTGATGGTGTTGTCTGATGTTATTCCTGTTTGTCTTTCAGAGTGAGCTCTATCGAGAATGACAGCCGGTACAAGCGCACCTGGGCCTCTGGAAGTGATAATGCCAGTGCAGAAGGAGGTGACGGAGGCGTGGTCTCCAACCAACCAAGCAGCCACCGCAACGGCCAGACAACAGCGACAGCTTCCGGGCCCTATATAAAGAGGTACACAGTAAAAAAAGTTAATAAATAAATAAATGTCACCAAGCATAGCACATACATAGTAACTAGTGTATTAGGTTTCAGCTTAACCAATTTATTTTAATCTCGGGGAATCCTGCAGCAATATTTAACATACTGAACTGAGTTATAAAGGGTGTTCAATTCAAACCAGGACTGTTGGATGGGATGGTGAAATTTCTGGTGAATAAAAGGGGCAAAAGTGACAGCAGTGAGACTCTTTGTAGTAAAACATTTGAACAGTGCAAACACTGTAAAACTTTAAAGAAGGCAGTACGTCTGTGAATGATGGGGGGAAAAAAGTCCTGCTTTGACTTGCCCTTGTATTAGTGTTAAATTAAAGTGTTAATCAATTTTTTTTTTAATTTTTTATTTTTTATTTTTATTTTTTTACCAGAGTAACAAATGATGCACGTGAAGATGAAATGGAGGAGAACTTGGATCAGGTCGGCGGCATCATTGGAAATTTAAAGAACTTGGCCCTGGACATGGGTAATGAGATCGACAAACAGAACAAGACCATTGACCGCATCAATGATAAGGCAAGTTTACTGAACATTTTTTTTTTTTTTTTTTTTTCCATTCAAGCAGTTATTATTTAGTCCTTGTGTGTGTCAGTTAGTAAGAACATAAAGAACATGAGCATTAGATTCACCCCAATTATGTAGTGCGCCATGTGGTCCAGTGCAAATTAAAATAATTTTCAGGTCTTAAGGGACGTGTTGTCACAGAAGGTGCGTGCTGGCGTTCACCCAATTAAACCGGTGTACTGCCGAGCACCAGAGTGCACCAGTATCGCATTCTCAACACATGGTGCAGTACAAACTTGAAATAAATGTATCATTGTTTGCTGAATTTGGGTACCAGTGCTTGAATTGACTGACTGATCAAAAGCAACAACAGATCAGGTTGTTCCCCAGGACAGAATGGCACAACAGGGTACAATGAGGGTACATGTAGAGGGACATGTCTTGGGCTGTGATCAGACGCTCAGCCCGAATCCAAATCTAGATTCCAGTCAGTTTGGATTCAGATTGCTTTCATGTAGCCCTGGTTGTACAGAGTAAAGAAATAAATAAATAAAATTAGATTTTCAAATGCGATCTGAAGCACATCCAGCAGTGGTTTGAAATCAGATTCAGATCAGATTCCTAAAGATGTGTCTCAGTTTAGATGCTCTACTTGCTCAGTTCTGATTTCAAACTGTCCTTTATGTTACTCGCACGGATCCATGGTGGAAAAACGAGCGGGGAGACAAAGGAAGAAATGGAAATGTATAGACACTACCGCTCAAAACTTTGGGATCACTTTTATTGATTTCCAAGAAAACAAACATTGCCAGAGTGATAATGATGCAAATGATGAATGTGTTCTTTAAACTTTGCCTTCATAAAAAAAAATATATTAAAAAACACCTTTTGCAGCAATTACAGCTGGACAGACCATAGACATTCTAGCTGTCAATTTTTCAAGATAATCTGATGAGATTTCACCCCGGAGCTTCTCCCAGAAGATGGATTGGCTTGATGAAATCTTCCTCTGTACCATACGGTCAAGCGGCTCCCACAACAGCTAGATAGGGTTCAGACGCGGAGACTGTGCCAGCTGACAGTCTAACTTTGATTGTTTGTCGAATGGATAAAATGATTTGTGAATTGCATGAAAATTTATTTTTCTTTTGTAAAACAAAGTAATTTGCAAGTGATCCCAAACTTTTAAGCCGTAGTGTAAGTAATTAATTATAGCTTTGTAGAGAATTAGGTTGCGGAAGTTAATTTTTCCACCTTTGGCTCTATTACTCCTACGCATGTAAAAGCCATGCCTATTATTTATTTATTTTTTTTCAGCGCAGTTAGATTAACCATGTTTTCAGGAAGAGCATCCGATTTAACCGCAGTATAGAAATGGAGAACAATAGTCCCTGGACAGAGGAGGAAGTGAAATGTCTGATGGCACTGAATAGATAGAAACAGGACGATATATGATGAAATGTCATGCTGCGAGCCGTTGTTACCGTAGCAACCGATGCGAATACGCCGACAGTGTGACGGATTTGGGCTGCCGGTCTGAACGGAGCTAAATCCGATCTGATCTCTTTCACATAACCGTGTGGACAATCAGAATCCCTGTCCAAGGTTCAAATGGGATAATGTCATGTTTAGCCTTTGAAACAATTCCTTCTGCTTATTAATATTATATATGTATATGGTCTGGATCCAAAGGCAAATGTGTTTTAAATAAAAGTTTACAGCAGATGCTGAAGTTGATGATCTTTCACTAATTACCAAAAGAACATGAAATGTTTTAGTGCATCAGAGCAGATGCTGTTACATGCGGAGATGATTTCCTTCTTTAGTCCAAAGATAGTTTCTGGTCCACTTCCAATAGGCTTTTGACTTCAGAGGACTTTAAAAAAAATTTAATTTACGCCATCTTGTGTGTGAAATAACAAAAATAAATTTTAAAAAGTAGATAAAATAATTGCAGAAATGAAAAGATGCCTATGGATACAGGCTTGTGAGTCACTCTATGTATACGTGTCTAATTTTCAGTCCGGCTAACGTTGTCCTTTCTTTTTTTGTTTTTTGTTTTTTTCCCCAGGCGGACATGAATAAAGCTCGCATTGATGAAGCCAACCAGAGAGCTAACAAGCTCCTGTAGAGAAGCGATTTCAACGGATGTGAAAAAGCAGCTTCTCTTTCTTCATCTCTCTCTCTCTCTCTCTCTCTCTCTCTCTCTCCCCCTATCGTGAACACATACAAGCACCTATTCATTTGAAAGGCAAAGCTTTAGAAGTGTTCTTCAGTGCCACCTGTGCCTTTGTCATTGTTTAGATGCTATTTTGTAAATAAAAATACACACACACACACACACACACACAGATTCACACACACTGCTTCAATCAGGTCTTTATCACTAGTTGTGAGAGATGATGCTGGACACACAACGTGTAATGCAATATGCTCTGGTCATCGCTGTCCTGACTTTCTGTAATATTCTCAGCGGGGGGCGCCGTTTAAACAGAACACGCTCTCCTTTACTGTGTAAGTGTTTATTATTTTTTGGACCAGAGACCTGAGTTTGGTGTTTTCACACTTCTGTATGTATTTGCTTCATGTAGGTGGTAATCTGAATTTAGACGAACCCAGTCATACTTGGGGTCATTTATATAATTGTTTACTTGTTTTATCCATCTGTTTGTTCTTTATTTGTATCTGTATTTAATTATAAAATGGCAGTGAACTTTAAAAAAAAAAAAAAAAATGAATGAATTTGTGTGTTAATGTCCCACTGGTACACCATGTTCTTGTTAAAAAAGACTTGAGTGTTGAAAGAAAAAAAGAAAAAAAAAAGTACACACACACACACACACACACACACACACACACACACACACACACTATAGGCATACCTAAAGAAAAGTCTATAGTTATGTTACCATATATTATTGCACATATAGTCATTTTAATAAAGCAACAATTGTGCCTTTAGATTCAAATAGTTTGTCCTTGTTTTAAACTTATTAATTTAGACCAGCAGGGGGCAATGTTGGTCCTGTCTGGAGCTGGGACATTGTAAAGCTATTGCTTCTTTCAGATCTTTCGTTTTTCCCAACTTATTATTAAATCAAATTTCCTTATCACCTTGGACATATTAACCTGGTTTATTTCAAAAAAGGATTTAGAAAGGAAATGCCAATTATTTCTCCTCTTATTCATACCTACTTGTTATCCTTATGATTGTACTTTGTATATAGTTTTGAACTTAAATGTTATTCCGTTACACTTGTTCTGCAAAACTCTGTCACTTTCTTAACTATTATTGAAACAGTCGCCCCTTGTTAATTAATAAAATTCAAGGCAATCTCAATTTTTTTTGTCTAACTTGTTTTCAATTCTATATATTTTTTTCAACAAACAAACAAAAAAAGTCCACTGGAAGCTGCCCGGTTACGGGATCTAGAAGCTGATTGGATGAAAGGGCTGCTGGGATTTAAGGGGCGGACTTTGAGCTGACCTGGCAGTAGCGTTGTAGGAGGAATTGGAAAGAGTGTCTGGTTCATTCGGAGGAGATAACTGAGTCAAGCTTCCTCTGAAATTCCATGATAGTCATCAACAACTTGTATATGCTATTTATGACCCACAGGAAGACTTCTCACACACTTTGGGTGGGGGAAAAAAAACGCTTAGACAGGGATTTTTATGTGTTGAAATTATTTGGTGAACCTTAAACATGATTAGTTTTTGTCTTTTACATTTATTGACACTTTCTGCCAGCCTTCAGTGTTTTTAAGTCTTTTTTGTTGTTTTTTTTCTTCTTGCAGTTTGCCTTTTTTTTTCACTCCCTCATCATACTCAGTTGAGTGTGAAGTCACGGTTTGCTAACAGGAAACATCTGTTGGCATGGCTCTCCTTAGAGTGTAAAGGCCCGTATAAAGTAACTACATTAACCACAACTATATTAACCGGGCAACACTACTGTACAAACTACTGACTTAATGAAACTTATCACATGTCATTACATAAAGGTGTACATCCAGGTCTTGTATAATGCATGAAGCTTATTCATCTAGTAAAATTCCCAAACAGTGTCACTCCCTCTCCTTCCGTGCAAAACCCCTTACATTTGAACATGTTCAGTCATGATCTGAAAAAAGCAATGGGCTGGGCTTCAGACCTTCCACTGAGACTTCCCACATGTGCTGCATTCTTTGTGGAGCACTTTAGAGTCTCTGGCACATCTGGAGCAGCTTAACTTTAAATACACAAGGAAGACGTTCGCTGCTTACAAATGGTTTTTCATACTTTTACATACTCGCACCATCCAGGTCTGCTCTCCTGACGCTTAGGCTATCTGGCGACCATGTTTACTGGCAAGTTGTAAAGTTGAAGTGTTTATACTGTATGTGCATCTCTCTCTGAGTGTGCGTATGCCTGTGTTAGGGGGTTGGCTGACCACTCTGGACAACCCCTTCCTGAGAACACCGTGACAGGAAGTCAAGACCAAAAGAAGGACAATAGAGAAACGTTCTCTCTGTGAAATCTCTTTTCTGCTAGGTAAGGAGAAATTATTGCTCAGTTCAAAGAAAACTCTGGAGGAGAGTAGCTGCAAAGTGCGGCGATGGACGGGTTCAGGGCGCCCATATGAGAGGTGAAGGGAAACGAGAAGAACGAAGGTCTCAGACGGGAAGGAAAGAAGGGGGCTGTGGTGTAAAAGACACAACGATGAAGAAAACAGCTGTTGCAACCAAGAGCTCTAAAACATCTAGCGGGTGAGTTTCTAAACACACATGAAAAAAAAAAAAAGCATAGACATAATGACCTCGCGGTGTTCTCATCGCTGTTCTACATCTAATCCTCGTCTATCCAAAGGTTAATATTTTTTGTTTGGGTGGTGGTGTTAATTTTTATTAACACTTCTCTGTATGCATTATGTTATAAGAGCAAGAATAGACTCTGTTATATTAAAACGGCAGCAGGAAATAAACAGCACCAGTGTTTCAACACTACTGACATCATTCCCTCGAGAGGCATATTTATGTAGTAGGGAAGGAAAAAGCTTACCAAGAGAAAAAAAGAAGGAGAAAAAAAAACCTTTAGAGAACCGACTACATGTACGCAAGAAACAACTTCAGGCAATATTAAAACGTGGAAAATAATCTGAGCCTGCCCGATTCTCCGGTCATGTCCTACGTCATGTCCTACGTCATAACTTGACATGACTTCATTTTCCACCAAAATATACAAAATGCGATCGACTATTTGTAATATTCTTATAATTATGGGGCATTGGTGCCTTAGTGGTTGGTTTCTTGCCATGTGGAAGACGAGGGATCGATTCCCAACCAATGGTTGCAGTGTCGGTCCCAAGCCTGGATAAAATGGGAGGGTTGTGTCAGGAAGGGCATCCGGCATAAATCCTTTGCCAAGTTGTTGTTCGGACCAGATGGTCCACTTTGGTGACCCCTTAACAAGAGCAGCCGAAAGACCAACATTATTATAATTATTATTATTATTATTATTATTGTACAAGTGATATTGGTTTACCAAAGATCTTTCATTTCTGCTTCTCTCTGAATTCCAGAGCAGTTTAAACTCATAGCAGAGGTGTGGGTTTTCATCTGATGGTTTCATCTTTTCTCTCTCTCTCTTTCCTTTCAGGTTGTTTCTCTAAATCACCAATCCCAAGATCCCTTGTTTCAAATTTCAGTCTTTTCCCCTTACTCTTAAGTATGCACCATGCTGTCTCCGGCTACTGCGACATCACCTGCTGTCATCGCCAAACCTACAACCCCATCCTCTTTGCTTTCAGACAGTCCCTCCTCACCGAGGTCTACAACCCCGGTGCAACTGGTAGACATCTCGGTTACCCCGACTCCCCAAAAGCCCACCCCGACTCCCCAAAAGCCCACCCCGCCTCCTCTGCCCATCTCGCCTCCTTCCTCTATTTCTCGAAAAACCCCAAGTTCATACCCACCTCCCAACTCCAAACCTTCCGCCCCTCATCACAAAACAAAGGCTCCTAAGCCGCCATGCCCACCTCTCCCAGCACAGCAGCCATCCGCCGTCCCTAAAGCTTCCTCTTCAGCCATGCAAAAGGCTCCTCCACGGCCAACCTCGAAACCCTTATCGCCACCTCTTCAGAGACCGCCACCACCACTCACTTCAAAAGCTCCTGCAGTACCGTCCCTGCCTGTCCAAACACAGAAATCGGTCCATCCCAGGATCAGCATCTTGGAAAAGCTGATCAAGACATGTCCGGTGTGGCTGCAGCTGGGAATGTCCAAGGAAAGAGCTACGCATATACTGAACAAAGAGATGCCTGGGGTGAGAGTGTACAGTATATAGAGATATTTCCTAATATTATAACGTAAATGCATCATAAATATAACCGCTGGACTAAATTACGACTTCACAGATCTTCTTAGTGAGGAGGGACCGCGGGCAGTCGTCGATGGTGGTGTCAGTTCGTCTTGCAGACCAGATCCAGGACTTTCATGTGAAAGAAGAAAGGGCCAGTGAGTTCTCTTTGATTTCTATGAATGCTCTTAAAATGGTTTGTAAATCTTAAGGTCATAGGATCGAGCAATCAGGAAAACACCAGGGAAGTATCTGTAATGACATAAAATTGACTGGCTGCCTTTTTTTTTTTACTTCACCCTTACCTATAATAACGAATCATGTTGTTTTTGTTGTGGTCCAGTTTATGAGGATAACCCTGTGCAGTAACAGTGACACATGAACACTGACATCAAACAGACAACCTTTCAGACTTCGCAGGTCTGCTCTGCATAAACTGAACTGAAGTGTAAACTGCGTTATATAACTATACCAACTTTTACCCCTGCCGTATTCTTCACCATATAAAGTCGCTGCAGTTTGATCATTACAAATATGACGCACAACTAAAGAAAAAACCTGTTTAATTTTGACTGAACATCTCACACCTTCGTTCAGAAATGGCAGACAAGGTAGTCTGTGGAGGAGGGGGGATGACCACAGGTTTCCTGTCCTGATGTTAACAGTGTCCGACTTCCTGAACTCCACCTCGTGTCTTTGTGTTTGTGCTGCTCTGTGTGTGTGTATCGTTTATCATGCAATCTTGTTATAATAGAATCTCTGCCTTATTTTGGGTCTGCTGATGAACTATTGCTTTTTCTAAACATGCTTAAACGCATGCATGAAAGTCAGTATCACAGTGAGGTAGAGCGAGGTACAAACGTTGTTGGTTACTGTATACATTCAGGAAATGATCTTCAATTTCACACTGGGTGTTTTTTTTGTATATGTTTCTTACCAGTGGATAAAACAATGATTCTGATAAAGTACTGTTGTTCAACAGCGTTAATGTGGTATGATCGAGATAAAATCTACAGTATGTACTCAACTCATTACCATAAACAGCTTTATTTCCGTTTTCTCTTACAGTGTTGTATCTTGAAGGATCTGTCCTGGTCTTCGACAACATATTTAAACTCATTGCTTTCTACTGTGTTAGCCGGTAAGCTAATCTAGGCCTCCAGTATAACATAAATGAAATATGGCTCTCAGAAACTGAAGCTGCTTTCAGGAGAATACAGTGTCCTTTTCTTTTATTGTTATCCAGGGACATCCTGCCCTGTACCCTGAAATTACCTCAGGCCATTATCCAGGCAATTAAATATGAAGACATGGAGGTGATCTCCACACTAGGAGTAGGTAATACGAAGCATAAGAGCCACATGCCATTTTATTCCACAATATTTACACGTTTCCACATCTATAGAGTTACTCTAACATGCGCTGAACTTTGTTGCCAGAATTCTGGGGCTCGGAGCTGAACAGTCACATTCGTGATGATTTGAGTAAACCTGCAGAAGAGATAAAGCTCTCCTCTGGAAATGACCATCTTTGGTACATCAACCCCATTTCCATTGAAGAATACTGTAACAGTCTGCCTCCTAATTCTCCCACGCCGATCCTGAGGTCCCAAAGCCTCAACATGCCTGTTCAGGCTCAGCCGAAGTTCAAGAGGCCCCCGCCACTACCTCCACGTCCACTCACCATTTCTGAAGACTCACTGACGCAAGTGTCAACCAAGGCAGCCAAAGAGAAGTTGACGTCAGAGGAGTCTTCACTTCTCTTGCTAAGTTCTTCTCAGCCTTCGGTGCAAAAAGAGGAAGGAAGTCATTGCGGGTATAAAAAGGCAGAGGGAACTCTATTACCCAGTGCTGAGGCAGAAATGTGGAACAAACAAGATGCAGCACAACTATCTCTAGGTGAAACAACGAAACAGGGCAGCAACGCCCCTTCACACAAGATTCCTCCAGTCCCACTCAGACGCCGGATATCAGAGGGCCAACCGTCAGGAGAAGACGGCCAACTGGAACCGATAAAGGAAACTGTCTGTGCACCTGAAGCAGCAGAGACCAATGAGGATCCTGGTACTTCTGTGTCTCTCATTTGCCTGGATGACAGTAACATGGACCAGTGGGTGAGTGAACATTGTGGACAATCTAAGGCGCCACAAGAGGAAGATCTGGGTGAGAAATCAAAAGCTTCAAATGGAGTTTCCACTGCCAATATGATTCCTGTACTTGAAACAAGGAAGCCAGGTGCTCCAGTGCCACCTCCTAGAAGAAAACGTACCTCTCAAAGCCTGATTTCCCAAGATGCCACAAATAACGAAGGTGTTAATCAAGAGCTAAGTCACATTAATCCACAGCCGACTCCAAAGCTCCAGAACCTTCCAGAGCACCCCAAAGTTCCAGATGTGTCATTATTTTCCCCAGAAGGAGGTGCTCCCCAGCCGGATCATGACTCCTACTCCACGAGCAGCACAGAGGAAGAGGTAGATCCTACCCCGGTGGGTGCTTTGGCGAAGAGGACATCCACTATCATTCTAGACCGTGCCAAGCAGCGCCTCTCCATGGTTAACTTCTCTACAGTCTTCACAAGCTTCATGAGTGCTGACCGCAAACTTCAGAAACGGATCGTGGAACTCGCTAGAGATGGAAGCACGTATTTCGGTAACTTGGTACAGGACTACCGGGCCTTTACGCTGGACACTATGAGGAGGCATTCCACCAGTACAGAGATGCTCCAAGAGATCAGACAAATGATGACGCAGCTCAAAAGCTATCTGATCCAAAGCACAGAACTGCAGAATCTCCAGGAGGCAGCTATTTATTCCGAGGAGAAGCTGGGTAATTTGCCTACATACTTCCATGACAGTCTGAATTTTAAGAAATCTGCTTAGCTCTGGATGTTTTCTTTTAGTATGTTATTTAACATAACTTATGACTTAACTATGCAAGCGTAAAAAAAAAGCTGTTTTACATATTTGCTGTGGTATTTTTTTTTACATATATTATGGCTGTTTAAGGAAATACATGCACATATTTCCTCTGCAGAGATAATCATCGAAGCGTCACTTTATAAGAGTGTCCTGAAGCCCTTAAGAGAGGCGATATATAACGGCCTGAGGGACATCCACTTCCGGGCAGGCAATCTGAAGAAGCTCAAGGAAAATCAGCTGACAGTGCTGGGCACCACCACGACAGATTTGGGTGTGACCACCTGTGTTCCTGACTCACCTGTCATGGAGAAGATCCAAGGGAAGTTGGGAAACTTGCACCAGGAATACTCACCTCAGAAGAAAATCGATCTACTCCTCAAGACATGCAAGATCATATACGAGTCCATGTCTGCGGGCAGCCCAGGTCAGTGTTCTTCTCCATGAATATCTTGGCATGACTAAAATGCTACTCAAAGCGAAGTAGTTTTACAATGGGGTGGTTTTACCCCATTTATATTAAACATCTAAATCAAGCCGGTGGGGTGGTGAGCTTAGTCACGTCAATAATTGGCCTGGTTGTTAGTTTGAGTATTTCAGACCACTTTAGCCTTGGGTGACATGTCTTGGGTGACATGTGGTCGTCTGCTGTTGAAGCTCAACCTACTGAGAATTTGACGTTGTGCATCCTGTTACACTTGTGATTACTGTATCCTTCCTGTAAGCTTGAACTAGTCTGGTCATGCTCATCTGGCCTTTCTCATCAACAAGGCATTTCCACTTGTTTTTTTCAACAGTTTTTTTGCACCGTTGTGTAAACTGTAGAGCCTGTTTTGTGTTGAAATCCCAGGAGATCAGCAATTTCTAAAACACTCAAACTGACCCATCTGGCGCCAACAGCCATGGCACAGAGTTCTGATGTCTGATGTGATGTGAGTGTAATGTGTTAACTAATACGTTAACTTCGATCTCAGAGTGTCTGGTTGTTTGATAATATTCATCCAACCATGATGGAAGTCAAGCATGTATCATGGTAGTGGACTACTTTTAATTTTATTCATTTCTAAGAATTTGTATTTTTCAGCACAGCAGGCAGCCTGTGTTCGTATTTTCTCCATTACTAAAACAGAAACTATTTTGGCTTTGGAAGGAGAATAAATCCCATGCTGCTTACATGTGTGATCGTTAACAAGAGTTCCTTTTTTTGTCTGGTTGTGGAGAAAACAGGAGGATTTTCTCAGTTGTTTAGTTGTTAATACTCAGCTCCACCCTTTCCTTCTTACACCAAGCTTTGACCCAATACCACAGATGTTCTCATTACTCACATCAAATCAGGAAGTAAGGCCCTTGCAAAACGCTGGTCATGTGTTTAATAGTAGATTAGATTCTGCTTATCATTCGCTGTGACTCATCCGAAGGCATTCTGACCGTGGTCACACGTTAAATGTCACAACACACATTTATACTTTGAGATGTCTTATCTTACCTTATATACAGTATACATATAAAAGATATGTGGAATTCTATCTTGGGCTCTATAGGAAAACCTTATGGTGCAGATGATTTCCTGCCGGTACTAATGTACGTCTTGGCTCGTTCCAATATCTCTGCACTGCTGCTGGATGTGGAGTATATGATGGAGCTGATGGACCCTGCGCTGCAGCTTGGTGAAGGTCAGTACATAAACATACATTAAGCAAAAGCAATAATGTGCAATCAGCAAAACTATTTAAAACATTTTTGGCTAATTGTTTTTTGTGCTAGCGATGCTGTATGACATGCTATTTAGTATAGTAGCATATGGTTTGGGGTAATATTTAAACTACTTGCTAATTTGAATGAATAAATTGTCTGCTACAAACCACTAAGGGCTGCCCAGCTAGCTCAGGGAGGAAGTGGGAAGTCAGAACTGGGAATCTATAAAAATAAAAGAAAGGTTTTGTGTGTACATTGCTCAGAAATCGCTCTTTCAATGTTATCTTTGTGTTTCATACATTGGGGAACCCAAAACCGGTCTTATAAAAATTTCTCTGTCTATCACAGCATCATGCAAAACTGGCTGGACAGAATTTAATAAAACTTTGGCAGTAGTTTGGTATTTATTATATTTAAGTTAAATCTGCACCATAAATGAAATAAAATCTTGAGTAGTAGCTCAACAGAGCTAATCAACACGAGAGTTTACCATGTTTACACAGAGTATGCGGAAGAGACAAAAACGATGGTAATGCACCTACAAACCGCCACAATCCTCAAGAAACTGAAATGAAAGTGCGACACAGCATGGCTTACTCCAAAAACAAGGAAAGTAGACTATGAAAACTGAACCTTCAAAGATGAATGGACTTCCTTCCTGCAGGAAGTGTAAAACCAGTGGTGCTAATAAAAAGCAGTAATGTGAAGCGGCACTATGAGATAAAACATGGGTCAGAAATACCATGTAATGTCGTCACACCAAACAAAATTTTGTGAAATTACATTTTTTTTTTTTTTAATTAAGGGTTTCATCTTTGTTCAGGCTTCAACCTGAAATAAGGATGTCACTGAATACATTGAAGATGATCAGATTATTTTTAGCTTTAACCTTTTAACTATTTCTACAAACTCTTTTCCCATCAACAATGAGGACTCACATTTGTTAAATATTTACTTTGCAAATCCACTGCTAATGCTAGGAAGATGCCCTGCTACTGCTGGTTAGCTAGCTAATAATACAGTGTAGGGAACGCTAATAAGCTCTTATATCCGGTACGTAAATGCCTCTTGCATAACAACGATGATTTAATTGAGTTTGTAAGTATTTGTAATGTTATCTCTTTAGCTAAAATAACTTCAATCACATTACAATACTATTTCCAAAAGATAAATTAGTGGAAAGCCTTAAATACCTCAAACCAGCATCACTGCTAAATCTATTTTATGTATTAACCATTTTGAGTCTCTCCCCCTTTTTGTCTGCTACTGGGAAGTTGGACTTACGTATGTATGATGTATGCATACGAATTTCCTACTCCTGCACTGTTACTACTGTTACAGCTTTTATTGGTATTAACAGTATTATCAGGGTGAATCATGGCAGATAAGGAACATCATAATATTGTTCCATGACTTAATAAATATTGACTTTTTAATTTTTTTATTACACCTTAGCAGTAATTAAGCAATATCACACTTGAGGTTGGCGCAGCCCGAATACTGAAGATACACACAACAGCCTCAAGACCTTGAGTGTGATATTGCTTTTACACAACAGTTGCATAAACACTATTAATTATAAACAGATTATGATTTCTTTATTTATTTAACCAGGTATTTTGCTCCACCCACACATACAATTTTGTGACTCATGGAACTAACGAACCATGACTGGCGGAGCAATTAACAGGGGTGAAAGTGTTAAACTCTTAGCAGTACTCTGTAGCCAAAAGGTGCGGAGAATAAACCATGGAGGTGGTGGACAGTCCTGAGAAACTCGCCAGATTTACTTTATATTTCCACTTCAGAATTTCAGCTCCGTTAACTTCCGGGTTCTGGGGTCGAATCCTAAATATCATTAAATGGAAAGCTAGTGCTCTATGTACTGTAGGGTACAATCCCTTGTTCCACACAAGTAGTGCCCTTGATCAGGGGTTAGAAAGGGATTTGGGATTCAGCCTTGTGTTAGACACTAGTTAGCTTTGTAGCTAAGCGTTAGCCGTGAACAGAACGACACGGACGGTTCAGAGGCGATTCAGAACGACTTAGACGTGATTAGTGCAGAGACGGCATGTTGTTTAAGACGACATAACGTTATCAGATGTGTGTTCTTACTGAAAGTGCTTCTGTGACTGGTTGTGAATGTGGGTTTTGTCAGGTAGCTTCTCTCTCCTCGGTACTGCAGACCGTACAGACCCATGCTGCGACCACAGGGTGATACATAGAGTTAAACATCTTGGTGCTGTTATGCTCTGTATCACCACTCGTGGAAAGCCTCTCGTACATTCAGATTACTTGATTTGTACAAACTGTTGTATAACTAGTGCTACACATGACTTTAGGTCCTATGATGCAAACTCAGACATTGCATGTTGAAATAGGGCTTCTTTTGTGAAACCCATTCAATTAGTTTATTGTTACAGACTTGACCTTTAATGGTTTTGCAAGTCTAAAACTATGGTCTTCAGGCACTTTCTGCATTTCTCACCCTCCTCATCACTCTTAAAGTCACTCCATGAACACTTACTTGAACCTCAATCATGAGAATGGTCAAATAATGTTTGTCTAGTAGGAATTTCTTGCTTGTCACAGTCTAAGATTTACTGCTACTCCACTGTCATATTCCTCAAGTAATTTATCTTTTGTATTTCTAGGCTCGTACTATCTCACCACCACATATGGAGCTCTGGAGCATATCAAAAACTATGATAAGCAGGCAGCTTCCAAGCAGCTGAGTTTGGAAATCCAAGACTCTATTCATCGGTGGGAGCGTCGCCGCACTCTTAACAAGGCCCAGGCCTCACATTCATCCATACAGGTAGAGTGTACAGACACTTTTTTTGCCAAGACCTTATAAATCTCTAAGATTATTTAAACCTTATAAATTTGATAAGTGTGAATAAATGCGACTTCTAAATTGTGAGTAATCTAACTCTACATCTTGCTGTGGAGGTTTTCTAAGCCATCATCGCTTTTCTTTAATTGCAGGATTTCATCACCGTGTCTTTCCTTGAGGCGTGTTCGAACACCAAAACGCTGGGTGTGGATCAGAACACCACTGCTTGTGAACTGAGTGCACAGTGTGCTGAGAAGTTCGAAGTGCAGGATCCTGACTCCTACTGCCTGAGCGTGCTAGTGGACGGCGACTACCGACCCCTGACTCCTGAGGAGTTACCGCTCGCTATCAAATCCAGCCTGCATCGCAGTGAGCCACGCAAAGAATATTACTTTGTGTATCAGCATGGACGCTGGCCAGGGCAGGAACCTGACAAGCAAAGACCGTCTACTCCTGAACCAACACCGGTCCAGGAGGAGAGTTTGATCTGAAGGAATTACTTTACGCCAATGTGCCTGACAGATTAGTGCTTTCTAATCTACGAGTTCCTGTTATTGAGATTAAAACAACCTGACGTAGTATCACTATCACCAGCTTAACGGAATCCCATTAATGACCTGGTGCTTTGTGGTTCTTCCATACTGGCACCCAGTGTACCCTAAAATTGCACTTTGACCTTCGCCAGGACCGTAAGAATGAGCTGGATCGGTCATTCTGTGCTTTAAAATAACCCATATTATTAACGAGAACAAAGACAGGTTGTCATCTGTATTCTATATTTGTACTTAAAGGTCAGGTTTTACAGCAAAAACCCTGGAGCAGAACACAAAGAGGAAAAAAAAAAGTTAAGCACTGGTCTGATTAATGGAGCAGGAATTCTCTAGGATCAAATAAACTGACTTTTTCCTCTCTCTCTTTTTTTTTAGTTATCGTGACTCCTTTTACTTTAAAAGATACTGACAGGGACCCTCACCTCACACTGGGAAGGTGATGTTTTAAGACAATACAAACATACCTTTTTCAGAATTGAATTCAGACTCTAATATTAAACAGTTAAAAATATTTTTTTCACTGCAATATCACATAAACTCAAGCTCATATTTAGATTATAGCCGACAAACCAGTGGTGATGTTTTTTTCCTCTTTATTATGCATATTCTCTTATTTGCATGACAACTTTACATAAAGGCATAGTTCAGGTTTTTTCAAGTCTGTATAGTGTTTTTAGAACAAATTGAAATATTTTCATCCACAGGAAATAGCTGTATGGTGAAAGAAAAGAGTTAGATTTGTAATAAATAAAAATCTATTTAAATAAAGTAAAAAGACTGAAAGTGAGACTGCAGAAGCTTCATATGAGTCTGAGCTGAACTTTGGAATGCATTTTTGCACGGAACGAGGGTTGTTAAATTTGGATGACAAACTTTCACGATCTGTGTGCAGAGCATGACAATTTATAACGACCAAGACCTATTGCAACGTACTTATATATACCTCAATTTTGATGTAAGACAGACTTCAAATATTTGAACTATCCCTTTAATTGTCAGTATTTACTACTCCTGAACTCAGATGTTGTCTGAGTAATACTGCCATAAATAGTGAGCACATGAATGTAGGCTATGACTTACATTGCGTATATGTATGTATATATTACTCAGGGGAGACTAAGTGCATTTTCAATATCTGATGTATCACAATTAAAACATTTTAAATACATCCAGTGTTCTTTCTTAACATGTTGACTTGTGTTTAGTTGAGTGACTAAGATACAGAACTATTCGTTTCCAGACTGATGGACGCCGCCTCGCACATTTCAGTGTTTTCCCTGCTGCTGTGTCGCACTCAGTTCTATTCAGAAAAGATCGATAAACTCATTTGTTAGGCTGAGAAAACCTTTTCAGGGAAGGGGTTTGTCCGGTTGTAGGGTTGAGAACGACAGGTTTAAAGTCTGTTCAAAAGAACATGGATATGAATAAACATATTTTTCTTTCGTCTTGAATCTCCACAATATGAATATTATCAAATATTACAATTAATTCAAAATTCAATCGCACAAAATATGAATTAAATATTCTTTTTTTTTTAAATAACTGCGTAGAGTGACGTCATTTTTAACACCCAGTGAAGAATATAAACCACTATGTTGCAGGTGTCCTTACTTAGCCTGAGCATAACAGTTAAATTTAAAGGAAATCAACTCTTGTTGCAACATTGGAGGTAACGTGCTTACTCCATAACCACGTTGCTTCATTTGCACAGTGTGAACGGTGGGAGTGTGAGTAATGACGTGTAGTCATATGATCCGTTATTTTATAATGCAAAACAAGAATAAGAGTTAATATGTGTTCCTTATAGAAAAGTAGGGAAGTGAAGAGCGCATTAGCTTAAAATGCACAAATTTCCCTTATGCAGTGATGAGATGAAGGACAACAAATAAAAACATATTAAACAAAACTAAAAGAGAAAGTTTTCTATTGCCATATACATTGTGTTGAGTTATTTTTTTATTCTAAAAATAATATGTCTTAATGAAATGTTGAACCAACCAGCTTTGCCAGAAAGAAGAGTACTAAGATATCCTCTTAAGGTTTTGTGAAATACTGGGCAGCACAGGATGTATAAATGCTCACAGGTGTTAAATAATTCCTATACAGCTCCTGTCAGTGAAAATTGTGATGTTTTAAATGCATCTTTTAGGATTTTTAAATAAAAAAACTGAGTTGATCTGGCTGTGCAGATTCTAAAAAAAAATAGTATTTTCTGTACAAATTTCCTAATAAAAAAACCCTTTGCATTTCCACTCTGCCAAAACATGGTATCGGCTAAAAAGTGTCACACCGAGGTGTAAAAGGTGAATTTTCAGATAGGATCATATAACCCCATTTTTCATAACACTTAACGCTTCTTATCTCCCGATTCATGCTTTGTTTTTTGTAAATATACATACACATTTATATTTTTATAAGATAAAAAGAAACACATTTGCTAAATACAATTTCGTGCCCTTTTTTGTTTTAGTGTCTGTAACTTTTTTGAATTTAAATCTCTCAATAATCTTAACTGTCATTCAGATGTAACTGGGCCGATTTAGATTTCACATGAAAAGTCATAAACCTAAAAAAGTGTCTTATTCTAAAATGCAAAATCCTTAAGATATTACAACATGAATTTGATATGGTTACGGACACTACAGACTTGTCATGCCTTTTAAGCTTTTACCAAAAACCTGATTTTTTTTCATTTAAGCAGCAATTTTTACAGGTCATATGCTTCTAGATTCTTACACAAATTTTAGTATCAATACTAATTTAAAAAATATGAATAATATGTATTTTAAATTATTATTTGAAGCAACACAGTATAAAGCTGAAAAATGGCCATTTTTGGGGCGTGTATAAAATCATCTTAGTTGATTAGTTAGCAACTTTTTTTTAAGGAAGCAAGTTTTTAAGGAAGCTAGATTTGTCACTTCCATGTTGCATAAATTTCAGAAGTAATTTATTTGGCTCTTCGAATAATTGTATTGAGAAATGACGGCAATGTGAAATGAATGAGAAAAGCAGCAGACACACCGTGACACCAACACGTGCAAGTATAGACGTACAGTATGTATGACTAATGGCTGTGTATGAGCGTCACAGTTATGACATTTAACATCCTGATAGTTCTACACATGAGAACAAACCCTCATGGCCCACGTGGGACACGGCCTCATCTGTCTCATGGCCCCTTCTCTTGCCTTGTTCTGTCCCCTGCTTTATCTCGAGACCAGAGAGTGTCAGCGCTGCCTCACTCCATAATGACTGTCAGGTTCCGCTTGTCTGATGCTTACGCACTTCATGGCTGCCCATTATTTTAAATGAGGGCTGACTGAAGTTAACCCACACTAACGAGGACTCTCTGGACCCTACCTGAATGAGTGTGTTATCCTTAAAGCAAAAAATGTGCTGCTTTTTAGAAGAGAACAATGACCGTGTCTTCGGTTGGTCTTCCGCTCCTACTGTAGCTCCCACATTTAATCAGCACGGCATTACGAACAGCGGCATCGGGTTCTGCAAAAGAGAGAAGTTTTTATATTACATAAAAATTTAGAATTTGTACAAATTTAAGTTACAACAATAAGCTGTTCCGAATTTTTTTATGTTTCTTTTATAATGAAATGATAACAATAAAAAAAATAATAAGAAATTCCCCCATTAGCTTTTTCCACGTGTAAGTTTGAGCCGTTACAAGCCTCACATGTCGGTCAGTTGAATGTGTTGTGGGAGATTTGGTGTGTTTGACAGGCGTCCTAATGGGTCCTATCAAATTTAATGAGACTAACATCTTGCATGTCCTTCAATCCCATCATGTGCGTCGGCTGCCTGAAGAGACTATAGACATAAGTTGAAATAAAATGGATGCTGAAACTTAGATTTTGCCTTATGTTAAGAGGTCAAAGGGCAAAGGGATCCACGTAACACCATGTGTTACCAAGAATGTTTCATTTAGACAGACGACCACCTGATGACCACATTTGCTTCTTTCCACTCTTTTTTTTTTCATACTTTTTTTTCTGAGACATCATTAAGCACAATGATGTCAAAACAGGTTCCATCTTTCCTCTGATATTCCTCCCTATTTTAAGTCTGCGGCCAAACAGGACATTTAGGGGCGTGTGACAGACGTCATTTCAATGTTTTTTTTTTTTTTTTATCTCTATACACTTGGTGTAGATATAAAGCCTGTACATGTACGCTCCGGGACATCTATTCCAGCACCGGTAGCGAAAGCATGTTACAGCTTTTTCCGCCGTCTCTACCTCAGGTTACGCCGGCTCTGAAAACCCAAGCTTCGCTGATTTAATTTTAAAAATCCCAATAATTCTAAGGTGTTTTCTCAAAAACGACATTTCGAGAGGATAACACAAAACCTACCAATGCATTATTTTTGAGAATTGTTCACTTTTTTTTTTTTTTTGGACTCCATCAAACAGAGTGTGGTTTTCTACTTCTAAACGACCACCTGAAGACGGCGCAGCAAAGACTCACTGGCAGCCTGAAACAGAAGGTGAGAAACAATTTCACTCTTATGAAACGGTTTCCAAATGCAAAAGCCATGTTACTCTGGAATGAAAAAAGAATTATTCGATGCAGCTGTGTTGAATAATTGGTTCTCAATCACACTGCAATAGGTACATGTCTATAGTTAACATCAAGGGTAGTTTCAATTAATTGTTTGTTTATAATATACCAAGTCAACCATCCATCTGTTTATTTATTAATGCGATTGTGTTTGTGAGAGAAATTTGAATCTAAACATCATATACAGAAATATTTACCACCGATTAGGGAGAAATAACTTCCTACGGAATTCAGATTGCTTCTAAACGGGAGTTTGTCCAGTTGTCCAGCTGGTTAGAGATGATCTCAAACAGGAACACATTAGGGGTCTTCTATATCCTGGAACATCTGATAAGCCTAGTAATAAAACATAAAATCGCCTAATTAATGACGTTTATGAAAGGAAGAATTGTAGGCAGCACTAATATCAGATTTACTGTTACACGTCCTACAGATGTTTTCTCTAAGTCCAGCTCCTCGTCCTGCACTGTTACTGCTTGTCCTGATGCTTATGAACCTGAACATCTCTGCCTTCCCTCAACCCTTCCAAAGGTAAAGTCTTAGACGTTTAGACTATAGTATATCCCTAAAACAAGATATATGAAAGAATTAACTCTTTTTTTTTTTTTAACCCACAGAATATCCCCTTCATATGGTCAGGATTCTATACAGGAGCAATGGAAGATCCTTTACCCTTCCATCTCACTCCGTGACTGGAGCGTCCAAATGTTGTCCAGCCCAGAGTTCGCAGGAGCAGAGACAAAAACGGAGCCTGTGGATGAGTGGATCCCCCTCAGCCAATCACAGATGGAGGAGAAACTGATGAAGGGGTGGCCAGGAGACTGGCAGCAGCGGGCGGGCAACCAGGCAAAGAGGAACATTGTGGTGGCAGATGATGCAGCATTCAGAGAGAAGAGTAAGCTTCTCACAGCCATGGAGAGGCAGAAATGGCTAAACTCATACATGCAGAAACTGCTAGTGGTTAACTCGAAGTAAAAAGCTTGTGTCCAGTGGATAAAATACATAATTACTCTAAATCAAAACAGAAAGTATGCTTGATCATGTAAAATATCTGTTCATCAGTGTAAAGAAGCCGGACAGTTTCTAGTGTAATGAAATGCTCCTATATATGAGTGTTTGCTGCTGTTTGTTTGTTGTTGTTGTTGTTTGTTCGAAGTTAATAATGAAATTGCAAAAACAGTTGCTAACTTGTTTGATTTTACTTTTGTAGAATTGTAAGATATTTTAACCACAAAACAAATGTAACACATAAAGCATGATTTGCAATATCTGTTTGTCATTTGACCAAAATATGCCTTCAATAAACGTGTATTCTAATCCTACACCCCTGGAGAAAAACAAACTGAACATTTCTTTCAAGAAAAAAACTTGCAAAGAACATACAAGAACATTTACAAAAAATAAAAAATAATCAAATCCACAGTCATTTTTAAGCATGAATATTTTTAAGAATTAACAAAAGCTTGTACCCCAAAAGATTAAGAAAAAACAAACAAACAAAGATTTTGAAATTGCTTTATATGTTTTGGTCATCAGCCCACATGATACATTTAATTGCTTCAAATCACTGCAAAAAAAATCTTAGCAAGTAAAATATTCTCGAACCTAGCCAAACCTATCCATAATTTTCTTTGTTTACAACAAACCAGATTTTAAAAGAATTTTGCTTCTTTCAAAATCCTAAAAAAATCTCGACCAACAAAACAAGAAATTTTTCACTTGCAATTTTAGTAACAATTGACTAGAAATAAGCCTAATAATCTTATATTTGGTTTGTTGTAAACATATTTTAAAAAATTAAACAGTAGGTTTGGTTAGGTTCAAGAATATTTTATTTGTTATGATGTAATTTTTTGCAGTGAGTAAAAGTATTTTAAGAAACACGATTAGAACATTTCATAAAATAACTTGAGCTTGAAAATAAAAGTAAAAAGTATGTTATAGAAAATACATAAAAGAGAAACAAGGACATTTCTTTACATTCTATACCAGCAGAGAAAAGGTCTTTTTTTCTTCTTTTGGATCCACACACTGACTTACATTTTGAAAGGGTAAAAAGGTGGAATGTAGATGCAGTGTGGGAGTTGTAACTAGAATATGGGCAAACCATGTCATAAAAAGTCACAAAAAGCAAAGCAAATAATATGTTCTTAAATTCATCTTCATTTAATAACAATGATGATGGTGTATAGAGACAATTGAAATAATAATAATAATAATAATAATAATAATAATAATAATAGTCATTGTCATCATCACCTCCCACACAGATATGTAAATGGACTATGCTTATACAAAATAATTTAAATGGCTAAAATTCCAAATGTATACAAGTCACATGTTTTTGAATCCAACAAAATTGATGTTTCTACATGCCATGTGACCAGTGAAGTTTTTCCTTCATTACAGTTTATCCACTTTCTTGGTTTATTCTATAAATCACATTTAAGAAGTAATCAGATTGTCACATCTGTTCAAACAAACTCTCAATTGACTACTATGGTTGGAAACATTATTATATAAGCCCATAAAAGACAAACAGTTTGCTAAACATAATGTAATTACTGGTGGTAACAATACTCCATCTGCATGTAACAAACATCACATTAACTATTTAAAAATGTCTGTGATTTTTCTGTGAATTACCCTAGATACTGTACATACTGTAACTTCTACAGAGGTTCTGTCATAAAGCATTCGAAAGGGTGAAACCAAAACGCATCAAATCTGGATCATTTTTTAAAAGAGGTACAAAATAAAATACTTAGGTTTCACATATCTTCTAATTAACACACTAGTTTGCACAATATCTGCTTTTTTAAATGATACAATTTTTATCAACACAATAAACCTGTCCACATTTATAGCAACAGTATTAATGCTGGTTCAGTTTCACAAAAGATCCATTCTACACATACAGTATCATAAAAACTAATTAGAAGTTCCTGAAACTGTCAGCCTACACATTTCACTTTGGTTGTGAATGGCCACTAATCATTAATTCCCCTTAAGGCATGCTTTCAGTTCAGAGAATTACGATAATAAAAAATAAAAAAACTTTTTAAAAAGGAAGTTCAGCATCAAACGAGCTGTCTAGTTAAAAAATACTGAGGATTCCTTCACCAGCCTAAATAAAACCTTTTTAATATTCCTCAATGGCCTAACTCACAATCAGTCTAACCTAGAATAAGTTAAACAAGAAGTGTGTGTATTGGTGTTGGATAACCTGGTTTTGGTTCGGTGTACCAGCAGGAATAGAGGAAGCCACACATACAGGAATGTTGACGAAGCATGAGGGTTGGAACATCTGAAACTGAGCTGAAACTAAATGCCATTTACTCAAACCTATGACATAAGAACTGAGCTAAAACGATGAATAAACAGCATGAAAGCATGAATATAGCGTGTACATTTGTTCTTTGTATTAAATTGTGGTGCCCCATTTTGGTTTATCGTGTGTCATTCTAACATATTTTGCCCTGCAAATAAAAAAAGAGTACTTTTCTTTACAGGACAGATGCATGTGGATTGTAGCTTGATATAGATGACTTAAAAACGTTTATATTGGGAACTGACCCTGGGAATTTAGTCTCTGTCTTTCAGGTTTGGTCATGTATCCGTGATCTCATGAGCGGGCGATGGATCTGCTGGAAAGCAAGTGGTGGGATTTGGCAGCTTTTGAATGTGTTGCCCCGAGTTCTGCTGTAACTCCATAGCAATGGTTACAGGGTCTTGTGGCGGGAACGCCTTATCCTGCCGATGATATTCCAAAAATGTGCAGGCCTTGGTGGCGATGGCCACTGCATTCTTGCCGATAAAGATAGTGGAGACACGGCTGTCTTGGAAAAGCACCATGTTGACCCCACGGATGAGAATGGTAACAATATTGATGGCGACGAGGCTGAGGACGGGGTAGAGCATCACCTTCTTTGGGGACATGTGCTCAACCTGCATACTGATCTCGCTGAGAGAGACACACGGCAGAATCAGCAGAAGAATGTAACAATAGAAGAACATTAGGCCCTCAGCCCAGATGGGCAGTCCTGTTCGCTGTGGTTCCCACAAGTTGGACTGGATGTCCAGTACGTCCAGCAGGTCCAGTGCCACCCAGAACAATCGACCTCGCATGTCTTCTTTTTTTCGAAAAGTTCTCATGTACTCCATGCTGTCCAGCGCCACAAGGGCGAAATACAGTCCTGGGATGCAAACCGAAAGAAGCAAAGTCAGAGCTTTCCGAGCGACAGTCTCAACAGTCTGGTGTTCTGCCTTGTAGTTTTGGAAAACAAAGTAGAGTTTTATCTCCAAAACAAAGATGTAAAGGAACCACAGGATCATGGCATAGCCACGCTTTGCAGTCTTCACCTCGGCACCTACCCAGACAGCAACGTAGCGCAGAACTATGAGGAAGCAAATGTCCCCTACGAGTACAATGATGCAAACCCCGATCTTACGCGGGCCCTGGTTCTGCTCCACCAGGTAAGCGTCCATGACAGCCATGCTGGTCATGATGATGAGGGTAGTTAGACACACGTGCTGCTTGTCAGGGGGAGGCAAAACCATAGTGAGGAATCTATTTCTTCCACCACAAAAGAACAATTACGAAACACAACAGGATTGGAACTCCAATTTAAAAAAAAAACATAATATATAAAGTTATTTTATTTTCACAAATGCTGATGCAAGTATCTTTGTACGGTGCTTAGAAAAATCTAGGAGTATCATAGAGTCTGCTGTGTGTGCTCAGTAATTTCCCAGCTTTAACGGCCCCATTGCCTGTGTATTTCATATCAGTCAGTGCCCCTACGATTGTCTGGTAAAATACTTTCGGCTGAAGCAAAATCAAGCCTGGTGCATGCAGACCCACTTATCTATGTCAACTGGACCGCATTATCGCAATGGCAGAGCTGGGTGGCCCTGGATCCTGTTTGAAAAAAGTATAATTGTACAGGATGCATACAATTTTAAATTCCCTCTGGTTCAGCTACTCTGGTGTTAATCAAAGCTGTGACCTTTGGTGGGAACCCAGCGTTATGTGGGCTTGATATGAAACCTCGGGCAGTCTTCAGGATTTACTGGTTCATGGATTCTGGCAATAAGAGAAAAGGAAGTCAGTCAGGTAGATAAATGGTACAGAGAAATAGTATTTAGGTCTGTGTATATATACACTCACCTAAAGGATTATTAGGAACACCATACTAATACGGTGTTTGACCCCCTTTCGCCTTCAGAACT
>JAQKPX010000005.1:29277746-29307345 GCA_030068255.1 Clarias angolensis | reverse complement strand
GTGTTTGTTTACATTGAGACAGTAGCGCATTAGTAGATTATTATAAAGTAGATTATTAAATCCCACACATAACTGTTCTTAACATCACTTTTACTTAAGAGCTTTTTACTTTTACTTTGATTTCACTTATGGTGAAATATCAGGCAGATATCTTAGTACTGCAAAAGTTTCATTAAATTCTGTCCAGACAGTTTTGTGTGACGCCGTGACAAAATCTGACTGGACAGACAGAAAATTTTTTGAGACTGGTTTTGGGTCCTACAATCTATGAAAAGGAAAGATATAATTGAAAGAGCAAGTTCTGACCAATGTACAGACAAAACCATTCTTTTGTTTATTTAAATAAGGGGGGGCTCAGGACTTGAACAGAATGAGTTTTAAGTGGGCTCCCAGTACTTGAGCCAGCCCGAATTTCTTCATATTCTACTTCCAAAGATCCTGATTTTTTTAATACTTGAATGATTCATCGGTCACAGTGTGGGTTAACCAACAAAAAACCATCTATCTTAAGACGTGAACCAGTGAGACACAGGTGTAGATGATGACAGATGATCAGGCCGGTGATTAGTATACTACTGATGCTGAATGCTGAGTGGTTGGAACAGACGAGAGGGGAAATGGTGCTGGGTTTCCTACAGAAACAACTAGTTGTTAAATTTTGTTCAGGTCAATATAGCACCTTTAACAGTGGTTATTGATGCAAAGCAACTTTTCAGAATCAAAAGAAAATTAGGGAAATTAGTATGAAATGTGTGAGGGGATGTGTATAAATTATAATGATCAGATGGTCCTTGATGAACAAGCCAGGGACGATGGTGGTAAGGAAAAAATCCCTGAAATGGCAATAGGAAGAAACCTTGAGAGAAACCAGACTTAACAGGGAACAAAATGTGTTTCTATTTAAGAGTGTTGTGATGAAAAGATAAGGGGAGTGTGTGTGTGTGCATGCGCACATGCAGAATATGTATTTTATGAGAGAGAATTTATGGATGTCCGTTTAGATGGATAAACAAAGAAACAAATCTAGTTTTGTGCCCTGTGGCATTTACATTTCACCAGGTTAAAATCTAATGTAATCTGATCTTTCTGCACGCTGTATTGTTGTATAGTGTATAGCGATATGACACAAAACCTCAAATGCTTTCAAAGCACTTCAATGCAGCCTCCATTCTTTGCGGAAGATGAATAAGAAGGTGCACAGGAAACAAAAACCTTGAAAATCACAGACATGCTGATTCGCACAGGACTTGTTTGGCAAAATACTGTATTGTAGGTCATTTGTGGGAGACAACTTAGCGACAATGACCACTGTTAAAAGCACTATATAAATAAAAAGTGAATTGAATTTAATTAAAATGGATCTTTAGGTAGGTTTTTTTTTTTTTTGGAACTGCCCCTTCTGTACACGTATATACATTTATATATACATTTAATACTGGTTATTTATTACATTGTTTTTTCTGGATTTATTTAATTGTTTGTCTGTTTATAAATGTAATTCTTCTTGTTTGCATTTTTGCTTATATGTACAGTATATGATATTCATTTTCCATACTGCTTATCCTGTACAGGGTCACCAGGTACATCAATTAGCCTAATTTGCATATATTTGGACTGTCAGAGGAAACAGAAGAACCCACCAAGCACAGGAAGAACTCCATGCACACAGACCCAAGGCAGGAATCGGACCCTGGACCCTGGTAGTGCAAAGCAAGACCGCAAACCACTACGCCACCGTGTGGGCAAATTATATATCTGTTTGAGAGGGAAAAAAGTTGTGGTGGAGTTCCAAATCCCAGCTTCAGCTTACCAATACCTCAAGTTTTCACCTTCCATATGTCTAATTGGCAGTTTTTATCAAAATTGGTTAATTTTATCAAAATTTAACAGTTTACCTCATGTTGTTGTTTGTGATTTATTATGATTTACATTATGATTCATTCATATATTGGTATCAAGTGATCAAGAAACATGGAGGTTTTCCAGCTAGCTGTGTTAAATAATTTCGTTTCACTTTTTGAGACACACTAGAGACCAAAAAATACAGGTGCAAAGGCAATACAAAGGAATTGCTCATGTAAGCATTGATTTCATGGGTCTGAGTTCATGGGTCAATCGTGAACTTGGCGTGATCTGTGTGTGGAGTTTCACATGTCTGTATGGTTCTTCTCTGCTCACTTGCCCTCAACTGCGTATAAGTTGCTTGGTTTCCTGTAATGTGTGTCCCAGCCATGATGTAGTTCTGCTTTATGGCTCAGCTTTTTGTCACCAGTTACTAAATGTTTAATTTGGAAAGCGCTTTAGTGAACTTTCCTGCATTTCTTGCTCTATAATGATAGGCCTTCACAGGCAAGATTAGGCCCTATTTGAAGGGAACGTCTAAATTTAGAATCAACCCAGTTTAAAACCATAATAGCAGAATGGCTCAAATAAACAGTCAACGACATCCTCAAAAGGAAAAAACCTTATAAGCATCTGTATATAATTCAATAAAAAAAGAAACTTTACTTATGGTCAAACTATATGATTAAAACACTGCTTTTTCATATGGCTGTCATAGATGAAATAACTGACTTTTTTTGGACGTGTGCAAGTTGGTGGACCAGTGACCTATTTAGTTAGTCTGGTGGAATTTCTGAAAAAGCATGCAGACTTTAATGAAGTCGTGTGAGCGATCTAGGCTGCCCTGGAAAAACCTCACATCTTTAAATAGAAAATGAGAGAAAAGGCAAGCGACACATTGGAGTGTGTTATAACTAATGGATTCTTGAGCAGGGTTTGCCTCATGTTATGTAATGCTTTTGTATGCTTTTGAATAGTTCATCCAAAAAAACTAACTTAACTGGGTCAGATGATTGTAAATGGTCAACAATAATCACAAAAGTCAAACCATTGTGAAAGGAACTGTTATGTTTCTATAACTAGGAACACGTGCACAGTGAATGCAGATATCTGCATGGCAGATGTCTTGGAGAGTGGCACCTCTGAATAATGCCCAAGATGAGGAGGCCCTCTTAAAAAAATGACCTGGCAAAAATAGGGTCTGGGCATCCAGGGCAAATACACCAAACAAATCCTTGATATAACACCGGGGAGCCACGAGGATACTGTTCTCCAGTGTACACGTTTCCCTTTGTGGAATTTTGGGGTCCAGCTACAGATTAATATCCTCCTTCTGAATAAGCACAGTTAGTATACCTCCGTCTTCAGCTTCCAAAGGAACCAAACATTAGCTGCACAAATTCAAGTCCTGCAGCCTGAGGCTCTGTAGGCTGATTATTTGGTGTGAAGTAGAAGAAAAACACAATATAAGTGAAATTGAAGATTACAAGCGGTGTGTTGTATGGGAGGAAAGTCAGCTCCAGCATCAGAGTTCACCCGCCCCATCCGCGTGATGGCAGGAATCAGATTAACCGAAGTTCAGCAGTGACCAGAAAGTGGTGTGGTGAAGGAAAACTCAACCACACTGGCGTCACATGGCCACAGCATGATATAGCATATTCAGGAAAAATCCACATGTCTGGAAGAGAGTGGAAAATGATGAATAATCTGAAAAAGATAGCTGTACTATAAAAAGGTTTCCTGCAAATATCGATACATCCTTCTTAGTACACGTGTGAAAAATGCATAAGAAGGCGTCTGTGATTATTAATGGAGTTTCAGTGGACTAAATTGAACTGACTCACAACTACACTTTAACATTTCTCCCCCAGTTTAGTCATTTA
The DNA here is from genome assembly GCA_030068255.1 of Clarias angolensis. NCBI lineage: Eukaryota > Metazoa > Chordata > Actinopteri > Siluriformes > Clariidae > Clarias > Clarias angolensis. The sequence goes on along the minus strand of JAQKPX010000005.1, from coordinate 29,303,620 downwards.
AAGACATTTATGTTTTCTAACATACAACCTCTTGCTTATGGGCTCAATGTCTTCCTTTATTGATGCCTTCAATGATTGATGTTCCAGATTTTTAATTCCTTTATAAAGTCACTATAGTTCTTCAATTAGATAATTAGTAAATTTACCAACAAGTGGCACTTGGGATTTGCATAGGAACACGCAGTCCACTCTACTGAAAGATTCTTGGCTGGATATCATGTTGTGTCGTTGAGACATGGATACAGGATTATAAAGCAGCTCAGAACAGCACCACCTACTGGTTTGTGAAGGTAACTACATGAATTATACATAAACACAAGACAAACCTCTTGACCACCCACTTTTCCTTTGAGCTTAAATTGTTGTATTCGTCTCTTTATTTTCAGCAACCTTGGACAAAAACACCTCTATAACAATTCTCATCTCTTGCTTTATTGATCTCCCTTTCTCTATTTACTTCTTCCCTTGAACATCGAATATCAGACCTTAGTTGATGCCTTCCTTTTGTTTTTCACAACTGCTGTGTAAATTAGACGTATACAAGAGTGTGCCTCTGTTCATTTCTATTCAACTATGATCAAGGCTCACAATTTTAAACATTAAATTATCCAGAATGTAGCATCCATTTACTTGTTTTTAGCACACAATGAATTTGGTCAGTCACTTTGGAGAACACTTTTTACCTGTTTGGTTTGCTGAAAGCAGCCCTACGAGGACAAAGATTCACTTCTGGTGAAGTGAAGACAGCAGTGCATTTGCAGCTCACAGCTCAGCAGAAAATGAGGAAAACATTAAAGCTTGTTGACAAGAGTGTAAAAGTGTATAGAAAAGCAGACAGTATATTTTAAAAAATAATATATATATTTTTTATTTAAATGAATTATACAGCCAGAATAATTTGACTCACCCTTATATTTCTGATAATAGCAAAAACATTTTAACTGTAATATCAGAGATTGATTCATTCATTTTCATTAGCTGCTTTATCCTGGTCAGGGTGTCTGTGGATCCGGAGACAGTCCTGAGACCACTCTCAGATATTGTATTATATGATTGACTTATTACAGATAACGCATGTCAAGTAAAACAACATTTGTTAGGCAGCATCGACACTTCCTTTGTAGTATTAGAAATTAACTATCGGCAGCAGAATCGCACACGGTTGAGAATCTTTATTTCTTGTAAACGTGTACAAAACCTTTAAGCAACAACAGAAATTTATTCCACAAAATGACACACACAATGATGTACAGAATTGACATAGCAAAGGTTTGACACAATACGGACAAAGTCTCAGGTTATTTAATAAAAGACTCGGGAGGAAATATTTTCTTCAGTTGTGCTTCTTCACAGAAGCATTTATTGAGTATCAAAAACAAACAAAATTTTTTTTACTAAAATTCCGGGTTCCCATTTCCACCAGAATATTGGGACCCAACTAAAGATTACTGCGGACTAAGTGTACATCAAGGCTATCAGATACATTGATAACCATTTGTCAGAAACAAATACCAAATCTGAAAAATCCTCATGGACAACTGGCAAAGACATCCGACCCGGTCGCCTTTGCTTAATAATAATAAGAGAGAAGTGAATTATGCATGTCTTATATTTCTACATCTTATATATATTTACACATCTTAAGCTTACTTCCTGACAGTAAGTTCCTGGATGAATAGTTTCATGTTGTCTTCCAGTGAAGGTTACGGTTTTTAGTTTCGAGCTGTAAAGCCCGGGAGCTGCAGTCTCGTACTCATAACTTATGAATTCCAATTAACAGCTAGGCTAGCTTCTTTTTCTTACATTTCAAATTTCACACGTCCCAAAATAAAAACAAGGTGGAACAACTTCGTAGCCGGTTCCGTTCAGTGTCCAGACACAAACACCTCACTGGGGCATCAGATGCCTGACGTTGTATTTGGATGTGTCGTTATACTGAGTCATGGGTTTGTCTGCGATCCCACACGTACCCACACCGACTTTTCCGTTCACGCTCTCCGGAGAGGCGAATATACTACGTTTAACCTGAGAGGGAGAGCAGACAGAGAGATTCATTGTAAGGAAGTGCAACATGTGGGCTTTTGTAGGTAAACTGGAAATGTTTTAACCCTTCATGACTTACTTGTCCCTTTTTGTTCTTTGAATACGCTTTATTGTTGAACTGCTGCCATTTGGATTTCTGGTCCTCTCTCTCTTGTTCCAGCTCTTTCATCCTCAGCACTTTCTTCTGTGCCTTTTTCTTCTTGTATTCCCTCTGCTCTGCCTGCAGCTTCTTCCTGGTACGGCACAAACACACACACCCAGTCACAGAAGCACTTTCAGTAAGAACACACATCTGATAACGTTCTGTCGTCTTAAACACGCCGTCTCTGCACTAATCACTTCAAAGTCGTTCTGAATCGTCTCTGATCCGTCCGTGTTGTTCTGTTCACGGCTAACGCTTAGCTACAAAGCTAACTAGTTTCTAACAAGGCTGAATCCTAAATCCCTCTCTAACCCCTGATCAAGGGCACTACTTGGTGGTGTGTGCAACAAGCAATTGTACACCCTACATAGTGCACTCGCTCTTCATTTAACACTATTTGGGATTCGACCCCGGAAGTTAACGGAGCCGATGTTCTAAAGTGGAATAAGTGGAAATATAAAGTAAATCTGGTGAGTTTCTTTCTGTTCACCACCTCCATGGTTTATTCTCCTCACTGTTAAACTCTCTTCACACAGAACCCAGACGCACACTCACTTGGACTTGGGCTTTGCGTCCTCCTCCATGCTGCTCTTGGCCTGCTCGGCTGCTTTGAGTGCCTGCAGAGGCACCACCTCAGCATTGCCATAGCCGGTGAAGGTGATGGCGGCCGTGCCGTTCTCGCTGTCGATCTCCTCTATCTCGGCTTCGTACTGCCTGCAAAGGACAAAGCACTGTAAGCGGATGAGTACAGGTCTACGAGACCACACGCTCAAAACTTACACTTAAACACCCAAAAAGAAGAAAGGAAAGCAAGAAAGAGCTAGATACTCACAGTCGGTTATGATTTTTGGCAGCCTCCCTCTTGTCAAAAGTATAAATTTAAGTGTTCAAATGTACCTGTGTGTGTGAGATACTCACTGTCCGTCGTTGTTCCACACAGCCAGGCAACGATCTCCTACTTTCCAGCTGTGTTTTGCAGGCACAGCATCTGAACTGTTGGGACTAGCGACGCCCTCTGCTGGCTGAGACGTCAACAGGTCTTTCGTCAACTCAATGACCTCCTAAAGATGAAATAAAATTTTTAAAAAGTTAAAGAAACAATAGTTTTACCATATGACTGCATTTTCTTTTGTCTCTTCCAAAATTAATTCACTTGAACAGGTGTTTATTCAATAGATTAATTGTTGTCTTTGTAGCGAGACCAGTCACACCAACACTAGCCAGTTAGTTGCATCTAAAAGCTTTTTGTCTGCCTTCATGTGTCTTGGAGGAAATATGTCACCTTTTCTATGTTGGGAAGAACGGGCAGTTGGGTTCATTATATGATTTAATCAATCTGAATCCAATCTCGACAAAGTGCTCTCTCTCTGTCTTACCACTGAGATATCAAAGGCAAGACAGAGAGAGAAAGAGAGAGAGAGAGAGCAATTTGCAGAGACTGGATTTAGACATCACTTTAGCGATATGGAATTTGTGCAAGTATGAGAAGTGACTTGTGGTGAAATGCGGTGTTAAGCACCGCGAGCCACCCCAAGTGACTGACAAATGTTCCGAGAGGACTGCTCAAAACATTTAATGTTAAATTTTTCGTGCGGAAGTATTGGAAACAATCACTACGCCTACACTCATGAATCGCAATGACACGTACTTTCGGCCACTGTGCAAAACACATGGTTAGGGAGAAGCCAGTTTGCCGGAGGCGTTCCTCAGATTAACGAGGCTGCATTCTTCTTTCATATTAGTTTAAACATTTAAACAGCATTCATGTGTGCTTTAAATTAATATACTGTATATACACACACACAATCTTGATTAAAACATTAATCGAATTAATGAAGACAACTGCCCAGCACGTAAAGCTCGACTGTATTCACTCGAATGCCACTTCAAATGCGATTACACATGCCATTACAGCCTGAGAATAAACCTGTTTTTATTTTTTCTGGAGAGGCCACTACCACCCATTTCTGAGATTTCCATGCTGTCAGTTTTACCATCTTAAACTTTAGTTTTACTCTAGTTGTCACTAATCTGAGAATTATTATTCATTTGGATTACAATGACAGTAATGGTGCTATTTAGCGATGAGGGGGAAAAAAATCAATTCAGTTACATATCGCGATTCTGTTGTAAGTCACATTTACTCCAAAATAAATTTTTTTTAATTGTGCATAATATGTGCATGTTTGCATTTGAGGTAGTAAAATGTTCCTGTTCCTCTACAATTCTATTGACAATGCTCTGAACTATTTGGCAGGCTGGTGAAATTATTTGTGACGTTTGTTCAGAATTGCAATGGAAAAATAAAAATTGCGATGTGTTGCTTGAAGAAACATAATATTAATCAAATCTAATACAAACCCAGGTATTGTGATAATATCGTATCGGGTCATCCGTAAAGACCCCACCCCATCCCTAATGCTATACATCTGAACACCACAGGATACTGATGGACACGTTCTACGAGTCTCACCTGCAGGTCTTTCTGTAACTTGAGCAGATCTTCATTGTCTGGGTCTGTAGAGAGCGCAGCCTCCACCTGCTGGAGCTGAGCCTTGTAACTGCTCAGTTGCTTCACCAATTCGTCAGACATCTGGGAAAAAAATAAGTGTTAAAGCAGGATCACCCTTTCCAAAGAAGAAATAAGATACTGAAGACAGTCGACACATTTTGAAGAAAAACCGACACCTTGACCATCTCTGATGCGACAATCAAATGAATGGCTAATGTTGGCTAATTTAATCATTAGTCATTTATTCTTCTAAAGAGACTGAAGAACTGTCCTGTTTAGAAAACAGTCAGATACGGCACTCACAAAAATTATTCTGGACCAAATCTGACCCATTTTGAGACTCAGTGTTCATTTGATAAATTATAATCTTTTTATAATACTTTTTTTTCCCCCACCAGATTTTTCTGATTTTGTCACCCAATTTAGTTGTAGCTGTACTTTTACATTTATAATAGAGATGAACCGGTCGATCGATCCATGACCAGACCTGGTTTTCAGTTTGATTGCCCCGTGACCGGCTGGTGATCAGCCGACCAGCCTCTGATCTGCCCTTTTCTTCAAACTTTGTGAGTTTCAAACCAACGCATTACAAACGATTATACCCGTCTTAAAACACTGCGAGCGCTAATTAGCAAATGGAGGCATTTGAGGCAATAAAACGTGGTCATTTCTTCATAATGCTACAGGTGGCGCACCCTGAACTATTTACACATTTTCATCCTGTGCGGTAGGAGTGAACTATTTGCCAAGTTTATTTAAAAATAATAATTCTGGTAAATGACAAACATGCTGCTCGGTAAAAATGTAGCTTTTTGTTTCATTTAATTTGAAGTCAAGCTCTTGTATTTTAAGTTAGTTTGTAGTGTTTAAATGCTGCGCTTGTTTTTTTTTTTTTAAGTGATAAAAGTAATGTTATAAGAAACGGGCTACATTTTATATATTCATAAATAAATTTATATTTATAAGAAATTCTAAGTTTTACAATCCCAATTAATTAAATTCTTCATGCAACAGGCCAGAAAACAATGAATATGCAAATACGCACATTACGTCACCTGGCGGCTTGTAAATACTGGGGGGGACTTTCCCCTGAAAAGACTCAGCAGCACAGTGACTGACCAATCAGCGTGCAGATCGGTTTAACAGCGTTTCCCTTTACACACTGCTGTCTAACTGCTAGTTATATACAGTATTTTCTTTATCTGTAGTAAGTGCACGCTATTTAATTAGCAATTAGTGACTACAGAATGGATAATTAACACGTAAGTCATATTTAAGGAATAACCAGGACTGTTACGGCAGAGCGACAGGCCCGTAACCCGGGGATTAACCAGATATCCGACAGGTATAAGTAAAGGACCAAGTTACACCGCGCAAAACATACGCTTTAGTAATTAACTAAACATATATATATATATATATATATATATAAATAAACACGGAGCTGATTAGTTCAGACCTCTCAGGAGCGGCTAACAGATGAGATGCTAATGCGCTAGCTCCACAGGCCGCGGTCCGGCTCACTGACTGACTGACTTTAACCCGCTCACGAACATGAGGGGTTTGCTCTCACCTCTCTGCTCCAAAACACCACTCTTTAGGATCTGTTTAAGCGCTAATGTCGCTCGGACTCGCCCATGTATTTACACCTACAGCCTGTGAAAATGGACGGGTTCCTTCTGTCCTTTCTTTTCTCCGACGACAACAGCACGCGCAGCAGGAAGTGACGTTCCCGCGATGTGACACTGATGATCTCGCGATAATACCGAGGAGAGGCGAGTGAGCTCACGTGACCATCCGCAACCAATCCGAAGCTCTGTTTCTTTGTAGCGGCGTTTCATGCACACTGTAGTTAGCGTCCTACTGACACAGCGTTTTTTCTTTCTTCTTATAAATAGTGATTGATTTTATTGCTGAGAAATGAGTCACATAAGCAGCAACAGAATGTTACATTATTCTACTGTACAATCCACTCTCGAACCGAGAGCGCTTCCATTTCTGATACTGAATGCTTATTAATTTAATAAACGCTAGGTGGCGCTTTAGAGTTGACAAACTAAAATGGCGACGAGTTTCAATGCGTAGTGGAATTAATATACTGCAGTGACACTTCTGTCCCAATGATATTACAGACATGTCTTAAACACTGTTACATTGCAGCTCCAGGGTTAGGGGTTCAAATCTCCAGTCAAACCTCTGGCCTGTATGTGTGTGGAGTTCACATGTTCTCGAACTGTGCTTCGTGGGTTTCCTCCGGGTTCTCCAGTTTCCGCTACATTCCAAATGCTGATTGGTGTTTCCAAATTGTCCTGTGTGTGTACGCCTGTGCCCTGTGATAGATTACATTCCATTTAGTCCCCGCTCCCTGTGCCACAAGTTCCCTGGGATACGATCCGGTCACCCGTCCCCATCCCCCATCCACGGGATAATTGACATGGAAATGAAAAAAATGTAAAAAGCACAACTTTTAGAAACATAAAATACATTGAAGCATTAATAACGCATGTAGGACACTGCACCAATACAGTGCCGTTCTTCACAAAGTGTCAAAGAATAGTATTAAAAAATAGTTTAATAACCTGCAATTATTATAGAATCCTGAGTTATTTTAGCCATTTTTTGTTTTAAAACCATATATGCATGAGGCAGGGTACACCCCGGACAGGGTGCCAAACCATCGCAGGGCACATTGGTGTATTACAATATTGGGAACGCCAATTAACCTGGTCTGTATGTCTTTGGACTGTGGGAGGATACTGGAGAACCCGGAGGAAACCTACCAAGCACAAACTTCACGCACACAGACGCAAGTCAGTGATCGAATCCTTGACCCTAGAAGTGAGAGACCACAGTGTTAACCACTACGCCACCTTTAGAAAGTAATCCATCTTTTTAAATAGTCACTTAGCTACACCTGCCTTTTTGTCACCTGCTCCTTCTCGGTCAGTGCTGCTTTTCAGTGTGACATGCAGTTAATCCTCGTGTTTCAAATAAAAAGCAATAAGATCTGTACATTGTGATTCACATTTTATTCCCGGTGTCACTGATTTTCTATAGCGTACACACACACAAAGTACAACTAACTGAAAATAACTCGGAGATACAGCATAAATTCAGTTCTCAGATTGTTTATTGTCAAATAAAGCAATCTCACCACACACAAATGTAGTTTAAATATATACATTTTGTTTTAAATTGGAAGTAGTCCTTTATCTGACATGGCACTTGCAGTAACAGCAGACTCTCATAAACAAATCATAAAGAACATTTCAATATTGTTAAATTCAAAACCCAAGAATAAACCTGAAAGCTTTTTCCACTTTTGGCTGTAATACTCTTTTGAACATGTCTCATAGACTTTCCCCCCAGTTCTTGAACACCTACAGCAAGGAGGTAAAACTGATTTCAAAATAGAAACACACCTACTATCTAAACACACAGAACAGTGTACAGAGAAAGGCATCTAACTGGTACTAAGGTTGCCTGACCTATTGTGTCCTTTAATGGTCTAATTAAACTTTTTGAGAAAGTGTGAGTGTAACATACATTTTGTGAATTTACCCAACAATTTGGAGCACTCTTAATAACATCTGCCTTTTTTTCTGACCCCCAAAATAAATTTGTCTTAAAATGCAATGATTATTAGGCGAGTTCGGTTACTGAAATCTACACCAGTGATGACTTGATTTCGCTTCACTTCAGTTAAGATTAATGAAATTACCTTTAAGACGTGAGGGTCTGTTTAATAGAATATTAAGATGGGGTCATAGTGTTAAACAGAAATTGAGTCAACACCTATATGTTAACGTTAAAGCTACAATTCATATAAACTTATTTAACAAAGAGGGTTCCATGCACAGAGCCCTTGCTCATCATCATCATCTTTATCTTTATTTGGAGGGTACTGTTTGGCATAAATACAACTAAGGCACTGTTGTGATACACTGGCATAAACAAAACATTTCCAGCACGGTTACAAAACGTGGTTTTACAGACATATTACACTGACCACAAATGTACAGTACACACCCTGATACACAAATTCTCACACAGTCAGCCATTACCTGGAATACATCTGAGGCACTGCTGGGTTACACAGCCTGAGACAACAATATACAAAAAAAACATCAAACACAACAGTCCCTGAAAAATCCTCGGCAACTTCGATTTGATTTGGCACAAGAGAGAAAGTTAAACACAAAAGTAAAAATTTTCTTAGAGAAAAGTCCCGTAATACAAAACGTACATAACTGCCACAACTAAATACTATTAAATAAGGACCATTTTTTAATACTACAGTTATTTCAAATCACTTTTAAATATGGCTTCATAAAGTCAGAAAAGCAAATATACCAATTTTAATCCTTAATACATTTAAATTGCGTCTGCTTTTAAATAACAGTCTCAGAGATTCTCATGTACTGGATGTGCTCAGGCGTGACTGCGACTGAATTTAAATTAACATCGAAATATAAAAATCAGTGTGATGGCCTTCAGTTATGGCTGTAGGTATTTTAAAATACTTTTAAGCAAATAAATCAGCTTTCAGACATTCCTTGAGAAACACACTGATACCAAGCTTTGGTGCAACCAGATCCTCAGAGTACGGTTCATCTTCCTGAACACACGAATAAAAAGCGAATACGAAGGAACAAACATTTCTGCTGCAATAATACAGCTGCACAATTACGAGTCTCAGGATTCATTTTAAACCTGTCTTTAGTATGATGATCGCACATGTTTAACACGGTGACATCAGTGAATTTTGTGATACAAAATTGGAGTCTAATGTGGAGTCAGTAAAACTTTTCCCACCCTGACACACATTAAATCCATTTGTACTAAAATATATGGTTACTTAATGATTCTTCTGCTATTGTACTAGATGATGCTATGTTTTAATTGTGACGTGCTGATGTCACACGTGGGGGGCATATCACATTACTAGCACAGCTACGATGCCATTTAATAGGAGCAATAATATATTTTTTTAAATCAATAAGGCAGTATAGTAAATTATCAGGCTGTTCATGTAGAAGTACTGCAGACAGCAAAGAGTAGACTTAAAGTTCCAGGAGGTCATGCAGTTACACTACACAATAGCACGGAGTTATGGTGACTTGGCTGGTTGATGACTACGAGATGACGTGTGTGATGGTGCATAAAAGAAGCTGATATGTTGCAGCACATTGTACAGATAAAGTATTTGAGGGAATTGGACAGATAATGTGCATGAAGCACTGACGCTTTCATTAGGTAGAAATAAAGTCCCACTGGCACCGTGATCACCAGACGGTCAAAAACAAGCACGCAAACAAACAAAAAACCCTCAATTCAGGATCCTAGTAACTGTGGATTTCAACTGATGTGTCTTATTGATCATAAGTACTGTACATGGTATACGTCATGTTCTTAGTCCAGCATTTTTCTCCATTTCAGATTCAAACCTGTAAAATGTAACGGCGGACTCTAAAACACGATCAAAACAAACAAAAACAAACTAAAGTAACAGTAAAACATGAGACCTGGTGAAGAAGAAAAAGTACAAGAGAACAATTCACACCCTTTCCCACTACAAGGTCCAGTATAACATTTTACGCGCTATCGTCATCTGAAAACTTGTATTTCGCATAAACGATGAGCATGACTACTGCCATGACAACGCAGAGAGAACCTATGACAAGGTAGGCAATGCCCAGGAACTGATTCTTTCCTCCCATCCAGGAAACATTGGTGAACACTACCTTCTTTGTGCCACCAAAGCTCAGAACAGGGTAGTCTGGATTGTAGGTTAAGGATCCAAACACACTTTATTCGAAACTCTTCAAAACACACACACACACACACACACACACACACACACACACACACACACACACACACACATACACACACACACATACACACACAATAATATGCTGTAAAAATGCTCAAAAATGATTCTCTAAAGAAATCCTTGTGAATGTTATGTGCCAATGGTTTTAAAATTAAACTTCACTCACATTAATTTTATGTTATTCAGTCTAATTGGAATACACTAATAAAGTGTCGGTGATTAAACACCAGACACAAACTCTCTCTCCCTTTTGTTGCTCAATTTATTTCTCAGATTTTTTTTTTTGTCCCAACCAACCAGACAAACCTGTCCGTGTGCATTTGTAAGCTGATAGGGTTCCACCTCTCGTAAGCATGGCATGCAAATGAAAAGTCAGATGAAAAGAGTCTAGTGGTTACAATTTGAATAATGCTCTTTTAGTGGACTGTAAAGAATTTGTACCTGGAAAGATATTTTATACAAATGCAAGTGTGACTGGGCATTTTGGAAAACACACACACACACACACACACACACACACACACACACACACACACAAGCTGATAAAAGGATACTGTAGTTGATTTCCAAGCTATAGTTTCCAGCAGGCAAGCCACTAGCGTAATCTCCCCCTGTGATCCGTCCATACAACTTTCTGAAGTTAGGAAGTGCTGCACATCTCATCCACACCAGGAAGTTCTGGTTCAGAAAGCCATTATTGGCCTGGTCACTTAAATCCAGCTGGTACACAGGCTTTGGCCAGTTTATGGGCTGTGCTGTACCTGAAAAGAAAACACAAGCTTTCATCAGTTAGAGGACAGGGTCTGTACACGTGCCACCCGGCACATGTAGCGACGGATACTCCCCGCCCTGGGCATATATCTGTCGTTCCTGTGGCAGTAGGGTCGCCAGCTCAACACCTGATTGACACTGACATGGGCAATTTGAGAACACCAATTAGCCTAATCTGCATGTCTTTGGTTTGTGGGAGGAAACTGGAGTACGCAGGGGAAACCCACCAAGCACAGGGAGAACATGTAAACTCCACACTCACAGACCCCGAGACAGGAATCGAACCCGAACCCTGAAGGTGCTAACCACATGCCACCTTTCATCTATTATAAACAGACATTTTTTTTCTTACACAACAGTTTGCTGCTTTGCATGCTTTTTTGCATTATATACAAATGGCTGACAAATGAAAAGGAAAAGAATTGAGTTTCTTGCTAAAGTACTCCCACCTCACAAAATACTTGACATCGGAAAGTTCTTTAATCGTATCGGAGAAATGAACATCTTGCCATGTCAGTCATTGAGTGCTAACTAACATTTTGTGTCCAAAATCTCCCATAGATTTTCCTTTTCCCGCCCCCCGTGATATTACATGAAATGAATTCTACAGAATAAAATTACTTTTATAGCCTGAATTTGATTATTTTCCAATAACAGGATGTCCAAGGGTGTTTCATTCAGTTAATATAAAAAAAAAAAAGAATTATTAGAATGATTCTGCATACTTTTTATACATTTACTTTTACTGTACAGTGTTAATGTTGCATAATGTCCACAAAACAAGACTCCTGTTCATAGCTTTCATAACAGCAGATATAAATTCTCCGCACACCAGCCTCAACTTTTTTCTTGTTTTCCATCTCATAAGGTTAATAAAAAATGAGAACACAGCCTGTCATGTTACCGAGAAAATGCACATTTAACTCCGTCCTGAAGGCTCTGCGTTGATGAACGAACTCTGACTGTTACAAAGACACTGGAGAAAATAAGCTTTTTGGATGAGACACCTTATTTACACACAAAATAGGCTAATTATATTAATATGATATACGCCAATTTTTTTTATTTATTTATTATATAAAAAAAAAAATATATTATATTTTGTTCTATTTTCTACAGCTAGGTTTCTATAGCTAAACTTATTCTTATTTTATTCCACTATTTATTTCTTGTTAATTGTTTTCACTTTTTTTAAGGTCACGGGCGGTCGTATAAGCATTTCACTGCATATCGTACTGTGTATGACTGTGTGTGAGACAAATAAATTTGATCGATCAAATCGTTATTTAGTCCAATTTGACTGAGAATGGTGAGCTCACTCTGTCGGTGCCATATAATGTGAGAAGGTAATTTAAATGAATACCAGCGAAGGCGTTAGCGAAGGAGCCGTTGACAAAAGCAGGGTTACTGTATTTGACGTTGTAATCCGTCCACCATGCGATTCCCTTCCTGTCAAACGGAACCGGCGTCTTCTGCCCATTGACGATCTGGAACAGCTGGAAGGAGTCTTTATAGAAAAGAAAAAAATCATTAGTCTTTAAAGAACACAGGCAAATGATCATTTAAAACAAGATACAAAACATAAGAGGCACTTAATGAATGATTTTGGTTTCAGTAGACGTTGGAGATACAAAAAAAAAAAAAAAAAAAAAAAGTGCTAAGAATTCATACTCTGCAGGAGATTACACCGAGAAAATGAAAACGCTGAAAACCCGTTCACTAAAAACACCAAGACAAATATTCACATTTGTACTAGAATTTGCGCTGGAAATCGTAGGTTCGTTATGGCCAAGAACAAAACATTCCACATACAGCTTCACTAAAGAGATTATATATTAGTCTCAAGCAAATGGGTTTCGACATGAAACAGGTGTCAGGTGCAATGTAATGTAGTGGTAGCAGTACCATTGAACATGCTGTTTGCTATGGATCCGCAGGGAACAATAGGCGTCGAGCTGGAGTTATACTGATACGGAGAGCAGGTGCTTGCTGGAGACTGTTCAGATATAATAAATTTTTTTTTACTTAATTAAACTGAAATAAATATTTAACAATAATTAACGAGAAATCCAACCCATTAGAAAGTAGAAATGATGCACAAAGCAAGAATGTACCAGAAAGTACTGAGTGTCTCCCAATAGTTGGTTGGGATCCTGGGACACACTGTAAGATCTGTAGTTCTGATAGTAATTAGTCAGTCCGTAGTAGAAGAAGACAGGACCCTGAAAACACAAAGTACATCTCATCATGGACTGTCATGATCAGTCAGGTCACAGAGTGTAGAAAGCTGAGTGAAAAGTACCTGGAATAGCTCACTGAGGGAGAACTGGACTTCACACACACAGCCTTTTATAGTCGGGTCAATACATTGGGAACAGCTAGAGTTGCCTGTGGTGCCTGTGTAGTCGGTCTGTTACACAATAAAGGGTTAAAAGAAACCCAATTACATTTATATACAGTAATTAGCATAAGAAAAATAGCATTGTGTCATATACAGTGCTGTAGTGTATTACAAGGGCAAGAAAAAATATGTGAACCTTTTGGAATTTCACACATACATGTGATCTGATCTTCATCCACGTCAACAGTACTGAAAAATATTATGTTCCTAAAATAATAACAGAAAAATATTCTGATCTTTTATATCTTTATTGAACACACTTATTCAGCATTCAAACTGGTACTTGAAAAAGTAAGTGAACCCTTGGAATTAATTAGTGGTTGACCCCGCCCCCTTGGCAAGGCGCTTTCTGTAGCCCTGGATCAGACCTGCACATCGTTCAGGAGGAATTTTAGTCCGTTCTTCCCGGCAGAACTGCTCTATCTCCGTCATATTCTTTAGGAGGCCTCATGTGTATGGTTCTTCAAGTCATTCTATAGCATCTCCATTGAGTTGAAACAAAAAGTTTAAGTGTTTTTTAATCAGTCAAAGATGCTCTAGTCCACAGCTCCACACTCATTTTCTTAACAAGACTCCAGGTACTAATGCTAATTATAATGCTGATGCTAATAATGCTAACACCTGACTCCATTGAGCTTTTTTAAGGTCATTAACTCAAGGTTTCACACACTTTTTGCACTATGAGGTTTTTATGGTTGTTCTCAATAAAGATATGAAAGATCAGAATTTTGTGGGGTTATTATTTCAGGCACATATATATTTGTCAATATTCTTGACTTAGAGGAAAATCACATCATATATTATGAGAAATATTAAGGCAGAAAACCAAAAAGGGAACCTTACAGCCCTAGGTTGCTGATCCACAGTTTATGTCCAACAATCTTTGCTTTAATGTGCGAATTCATCTAGATACTGAAGGTTTGTTTAAAACCCTGCTGCTGTCATCATAATAACTGACCTGTACTTATCCCAGGCCTTTCCTCCTGCGTTACACCATTTCCCACCTCAGCATGTTTGATGTGTGAAGAATAAAAACAATAAATGTGCACATCTCTCAAAGGATGTCTTTATCCAATGTCAAAGCTTATAAAAAGCTACTGTCCCTGCACGTTTACACTGAATATCTAATGGTACTGTCCTTCCAAAGTGGATTATAGCTTTCTGTGGCTTTAATGCTTGTAGAAAGGAAAGGTGCAACTTGACCTCGAACACAGCATTATTCACAATACACTTAAACTGAACATCCTTTCGACACACTCAATACCATTTGCCCTTTTAAAATGAATCGAAATGCTCGTAGCGGCCGTCTTAAAGCTATAATCATTAAATCAGTCTCAGTAAACTGCTTCACTCAGTCTCAGGAGTCTGTAACTCGTGGCTTTCTGCGTTACAAAGCTGGTAATTTGCTGGAGGTGATGGTGTAAAGAAATTCACACCTGAGTGCACAGAATGACGCATGATGACAAACAACAAACCTGCTTCTGATTACTGATATATTAATCAAACTGATTAGCGATGTGTTTTCACGTCCCTGGTTTATGGGTTTTAAACCAGTTAAAGGAAAGACACTAAGAGACACTAATGGGTGGGCACAACTGCTGTGATTGACAGCCAATGCCTCCTACTGAGACAACGCAGCCATACTTTTAATCTTTTGATATAAAATTATGCAATAATCCAAAAAACATACAACAAAATCCACGCATCTTTAAACAACCTGAGCTTGTTGTTTAGCCGTTACAGACTGCACATTAGGGTCGGCGAATCTGTCATGTCTCATGAGCACAAATGCTCCCGTTACTAAACTAAAGGACTAAAAAGCTAATTAATGAGCTGATAAAGACCCAAGTTCCATATTACACTATTTATTTAATTTTTAGGTCCCTGATGCCAGTGTTCTATTGTTATTAACGTTCTTGTACATCCTTCACTTGCTGTAATTATTGATGGTGCTGATGACGTCACAAATCAATCTGTTTTTCCAGGTTGTTTAAAAACACACACAATCACTCAGACATACACAATCTCATCAGAGTTTGATCCTTCAGACAAAGTGAAAAAATAAAACCTTTACATAAAATGCCCACCAATGAAATTTGCGCATTTAACAGATTGTTTTTGATATTCTTAAGAACTGGTGAGTTCTTTTTTAAGGTCACGGGCGGTCGTATAAGCATTTCACTGCATATCGTACTGTGTATGACTGTGTGTGTGACAAATAAATTTGATCGATCAAATCGTTATGTAGTCCAATTTGACTGAGAATGGTGAGCTCACTCTGTCGGTGCCATATAATGTGAGAAGGTAATTTAAATAAGCCGTTGACAAATGCAGGGTTACTGTATTTGACGTTGTAATCCGTCAATAACTGCCGTTTGCATGACTTTGAAGTAAATGTGTTTTGGCTGTCTAATTATCTACATTTGAGATAAGAGTGAACTTGAATACATTCAACGTTCTAAAAGGAAATCCCGACTTTCAGCTTATGTATTACGTCCCACCTCCAGCAATTTGATGTTCTGCGAGGTGACGAAGAGCGCCACGCCGATGCCGATGAAGGCCAGGCCGATGATAATGAAGCCGGGGATGACGATGCCTGCGGACAGAATGGGCTGCCAGGCGGGAAGCCGCTGCTGTGTGAACGCTGTGTTATCTGGCCTATTGGCCATCGAGCCCTCTGGCTTCATCCTGACGCTGATCTGAAAGAGAGACAACATCACGTCATTTGAGCAATTTATTTTTACAAGTGGTTATTCTATGACAGTTTATTTCTAGGATTGTCTGGAATCAGGGAACAGGATGATTTTTCCCCCTAATCTGTTTCAAAATGCATTTTTCTAATGCATTATAAATGCGAGCAATAAAATATGACAAGAGTTTAATAATTTTACTAGATTTTTAAGGAATAGGGTTCTCTGTTACAGAATAACGAGTCAACGCCAGCCTTTAACAAGCTGTTTCAATATAAAGTTGATTATATTCCACTGTCGGCAGTTTATTAGTTTTGGACCAACAAAGATACGAGTTCCTGCTAGATCAGCTAAAAACAATCTCTCCCTTACCATTCGCACATCTTTTCTCTCCTGAAAGCAATATGAAAAAAAAAAGACACTTACAGAGAAACAGCAATGTGGACTGTCCTGTTTTGCAGACTTTCTGCTGTTTCAGAAATATTGTTTCGCAGTGAATAGTTGATCATTTCAGCAGAACGTCATGTTAATTTTGTATCGAATTTCACTTATCATCTTATAGGGGTTACCGAATTTGTGTGTGTGTGTGTGTATTTCTGTAAAGCTGCTTTATGATAATTATCATAAAGCATTGTTTAAAAAAAAAAATTTTACGAATAAAATTGAAGTTATAATATAAGCTCTGTCTGTTATAAAACACTGAAATTGGAGACTCCTTTCAAATACACTGCTTACTTACACAAACTTTCACCAACACTGGGTCAGTTTTCTTTGTTGTTTGTTACATTTTGATTTACTTTGTAGCGTTCAGCATAATATTACCTGCTCGACACAACCGAGGGTTACAACATACCCTAGTATTATTAATAATGATCATAATATTTCCAAAAATAGTTTGTTGTTATGTTTACAGTCAGAGTTAACAATAAGGTGTTGTGTTCTGCACAGCAGTGTGTCTGAGCTCAGGTTAAACACTTCACTCACCTCTGATTAAAGCTCTACTTAAGTAGAAAAAGTGAATCCAAAGAACCCGGTTTCACTCTTAATGCTGTAAAAACTAAAACAAAAAAAACAAAAAAGTCGTCGCCGATGAATTCACGCCCAACACACACACACACACCTGAAACAGGAACTAACGTCCTGGGGGCGGGGCTTCGACTCACCGTACAGGTGACGTATTACTACTCAGTATAATCCAAAATCTCCAATTAATATTCTATCATATATAAATAACACATTAAAATTTTCCAATAAGGAGACATTTGAGATTTAAAGTGAATTTTTATTTCCAATATTTAGCAATGTTCTTAAAAAACCGTAAAGAATGTATAATATTATATAACAGTTTTCACAAAAACTTCAGCAAATTCGTATGAAACATTACAACCTATAAAAATAACATTATATTGATATGAATTATAATTATAAATTAATGATATGTATTATTAATTATAAATTATTCTATACAGTGGTGTATATGCAATATCCAGAATACCTCAGAGCATTGTCCGATCTTATGATTATATTAGATATAATTTTATTTTGCATTCAGGTATTTTATATTATATTATATGTACAGAACAACTTTACATAGGCTTATAATTAAACGTGAAGTCCCCCAGGGCTCAGATTTGATTGATGGAACTCTCGACCAATGTAAAGCTAGAAAACCATTTGTCCCGCCTATTCGGTTATCTGATTGGCCGTTTCCTCAACTGCACTCACACGTCTGCTTCCTTTGTGCCGGACGGTAGCTAACAAGAGGTAAATAATATAAATATATTTATATCTTTATAGAAATTGGGGTTACTCAAATTAAATATATTTACTCTGAATGGTTATATTCAAGTATTACATTTTGTGTTTTGATTTCGTCTTACTGTTTGCTAGAGCGCAACCGTTGTTGATTTTTTTTTTAACCCAAACTGCTCGAGGCGCAATTATAGCTAAGCTAAGATGAGCTAGCTAGCTAACGCTGTTGCGTCTGATTTTTTCCCCCGAAACATACCAGTATTCCGGAAGAGTCCCGCCCCTTTGTACGATTGATTGGTAGTTCGAGTGTGAAAGTGCTCTATTAGCGAATCAGAATACAGGAGCTGGATTAGAACTCACCAATCAGGAAGGAGTAGGAGAAAACTTGGAATAAATGCGAGTGGGATTTAAAAAATTACCTCTCAGGCTAGTGTGCTCATTGTGTTGTATTGTATAGCAGTTTTGCTAGCTGGAGAAATAGCCTGTTAAGATGTATGGCGTTATCTGTAACCCGTTAGATTATCTTCTTTATGCGATAAATATGCACTAAGAATGTTAAAAATACTGCACACCTGATTTAGTAATTTATTTGTCCCAGCTTTTGACATGAATGAGGTTTTAATTTCAGTTAATGTCATGTCTGTTATAAGGTTAATGTTTGTTTTGGTCCTAAGCTGATATCAATGTGGTCTTTTTCTCTTTTTATTAAAATGTAGCTCATCAGGCCTGTTTTATTGCTGACTCATCCTGTACTAAGTGCGTTTTTGTCCAATTAAACGCTGCATTGCTCAGTGCTGGAATATTTCTCTTCCCTTCGCTTGAGCCAAGATGTGATTTTGTCCTTAGACCTCACTGTGACTTCTCCATCGATGTATTTTGGAATTCTGTCTCTTGCGAATGTCAGATGCCACGATGTCCACTCTGGCCCAGTGCTTCTCCGGTCCATATACACCGATCAGCAATAATGTTATGACAGGCGAAATGAATATACATTGATAGTCTCGTTATGATGGCACCTGGATGTGTATCAGGTAGGTATATCAGGCAGCATGTGAACGTTTTGTCCCTAAAGTTGTTGTGTTGGAAACAGGAAAGATAGGCAAGTGAGAGGATTTGAGCACGAACTGTGATGTCCGAGCTAATTCAAAATTGCATCTCTTGTGAGATGTCCCTGATCTGCAGGGGTCCGGACATACCAAAAGTACTCCATGGAAGGAGAATGCAGTGAACTGGTTATAGAAGAGCTCAAATTGCTGAAAGGGTTAATGCTGGTTCTGATAGAAACAAGTCAGAACACACGGTGCAAATGGCACCAATATGACTCTGTTCCACCAACCTAAACTTCTCAGATGGTAGTGGTGAGTTTCAGTAGGATAATCCGCCCTGAAACACAAATGCAAAAAAAATGTTTGAGGATCATCACAGTGGGTTCGAGGTGTTGACTCGGCCTTCGCATTCTCCAGATCTCAATCCGATCGAGCTTCTGTGGGATGTGCTGGAAAAACAAGACCGATCCATCCCCATGGTTTAAAGGATCTGCTTGATGCCAGATACCACACACACCTTCAGAGGTCTAGTGGAGAAGGTGAATCGACAGGTTAGGGCTGTTTTGGTGGCAAACCGTGAATTATCTAATATCACACAGGTGGTCATGATGTTATGGCTGATCGGTGTGAATGCATCTGTGATATTTGATCCTGGCAAGATTGGCCTGTTAACTAATTACATGTCTGTGTAGATGTTGTAAAAATGTTTTTACAGATTTTTAACCGATTTTAATGAGGCATTTTCAACGACGCATTGCTTACATTTAAATAAGTACAAATAATCGAATGTGAAATTCAGTAAATACAAGTCAAATAAATAGCAAGTGGATAAAAATTAAAGCTCACATTCATAACATGTTAGTAACGAAGCTGAAACGAGCAGCATGTCATAAACAGTTTGATATATCGTTAATTATTTCGATGTTCTCCATATTTAGGAAGGTTTTAATAATCAGTGAGGGTCAGCGATCTTGAACGCTGTGGGCTCTCATGTACATAACACACCATCACAACTTACAAAAGTGAGTCCACAGCGTACGGAATCAAGTCCTGACTCGCACCTCATTTTACTGGGACGATAAATAATTTATATCTACTAACAATGACACTAAGAGGAAAATGGATGCCTTAAGTAGATACCTTCTGAATTAAATAAAAATTAAAGATTTACACATCTACACACACACACACACACACACACACACACAACGGTTAGTACAGACACTACAGAAGGTCATGGGCTATTTGTTTCAAAGACCTGCATGTTTGTCTGAATTAAACCTGATTCATTAAATGTTATACTTTTGATTACAAATGTCTTGAAATGTGTATGCTGCTGAACAAAAAAAACGAGAGAGGTGACTCCGCCCCTAATCTCACCTTTCTTAACTTTTCATATTGTTAAGGTTTTTTATAAATATGATCCTGTTTGAGAGAAAAGGATCCTATCGTCTTGAGAGTGATATTGTTGTACCTCACAATGCCTCCTTGCTCTAGTTGTGTCCTCACCTTTCTCTCTCTTTCTCTCTCTCTTTTATTCTGCCTTTATTCCCCAGTGAGTGAATGGATATTTCCCGGTGCACCGAGAAATGGGTAAAACAAAACAAGGTTACTGTAATGTGCACTTGTTGTGAATTTGCCATCATTACAGACATCCTCCAGCACATTCACACACCATCTGTGTTTCTGTTCTGTCACATCAGGGGCATGTTGTTGACTCAGGGGCATGTTGTTGAGTTTAAATTTTGTCTTTTTAAAAAAGATTAATAATGTAAAGTAATGACTTAGGTTGTGTTTGTGTGATTAAGTGCTTGTGTTGACACAAGGGGGCGCTCCAATTCAGTGTGTAGCGTCTTCATCTGAATGTTGGAATTTTTTTTTTATTTTTAGAAAATGGATTAGTCACAGCATCCACACACACACACACACACACTGCGCAGTGCTCACTCTCATTTTCCCATAGTCATTATTTCTCATCGGCCTGCACCTTACAGGCTTAATAAACAAGGGGGACCAAATCAGCATCCTGGAAGTCAAAAGAACGTTTTTAACTGTTGCAGACATGTCGTAGTGCTGCACAGGTAATCGTGATATTGATTTAAGGTCAAATCGCCCAGAACTGCTATATGTACAAAAGTATGTTGACACCCGATCACTAAACAACCAGCATGAGTGTGGAGTTATTGCCCCGACAGCCTTTTGATTGCACTAATAGGCTTATCCCAGAGGTGTTCAGTGGGGGTTAAGATCAAAGCTCTGTTCTGGCCACTCGAGTTCTTCCACTCCAACTTTGGCAAAGTTTGTGTTTATATGAGTGTGATTTGCTCTCTTTAGTTTCAGTGAATGGAAATTGTAATTGTACAGCATACAGAGACAATTCTTTACAATCACGCACTTCAGACATGTAGGTGTGACATTACCTTATCGTGTAAGAGGAAATACAGCGACTGCGTAAAAACTAAACACGCAGTCGCTGTATTTTTTTTATTTATTAATTTTTTTAAACATATCAAAAGAAAACAATCACTAGCTAGACCTGAATATCGTCTTTGATTTATTAATAGTCACATAAGCATTCATTTCACTTAAGCCCTTTGTAGGCGGAATTAAATTTGCATTCATAAGTTCTGGAGTAATTTCCTGTTTTACAGGTTCTCCTCTGGGATTTTTTTTTCTCTGCCTGGTTCAGACATTTTCCTCCCCTGAGAAACCACTGAGGTACAAATCCGAATTGGGACGATAATTGTAGTCATGTTTTTATTCTGTGATTTCCTTGTTAAAAGATGTCTTTTAACTCGCGGGTCAGTGAGAATCCTACAGTCTTCGCACTCTTGTAACTACACACACACACACCTGGAAAAGCATTTCAAGAAGAGAAAGAAAATAATATTCTTAAGAAAAACAAGTGGCCTGTCTAAACATTGTTGTTTAGGTAAAAAATAGTTGTTTAGATAAAATTATTGTTTCATGGTAAAGTTTGCATCCTCCCTTTCTGGAGAAAAGCGATTGCTTAAAAAAATTGTTTAAATCAGGGTTAAAGTTTAGCACATGTTGCACTGGTCAGATAAAAAAAAAAGAATGAACACAGTGTGTTGAGCTCAGTATGGGTCTGGTGAAGGTTACAGCAACATGGTAGCTCTACCCATTTCTGTATGTGTGAGTTTCATTTCCGTGTGTGCTGCTGTCCATCCCATGTCACATCGGTCATCTGTCATCTCTCACACACCTCATCTCACTTGCTCTTTTATTGTTTTATTATTATTATTTATTAAAATTTTTTATAAAATCTTATTTCTGTCTTTTCTTCCCCTTTGTTTCAGGAGAGGCCTCTGTCTTCCTCCATCATGCTGTCGAATAAGAAGGACCCAGGCTCTTCCTCTTCGTCCTCCTCTTCCTCGTCGGGAGGGAGTGGGGCCGATCGGGCCCTGGAGGCCTCGGCGAGCTCCCAGTCGGGGGCGGCGCCCGGCTCCACTGCCTCTTCAGCGGACGTGAAAAAGAAAGAAAGGGCGTCTCCGAGCGGAGACGCGAGCGGGGCGCCCCTGCCGCACCTACCCGGTTCGGCAGGGGCGGATCAGGACTCGGCCGAGGGCCGCAGGACCAGCCGCCGCAAGAGAGCCAAAGTGAACACCTAATGTTTTTATCAGTAGTGCTGAGACGCTCGTGTGTTGAATAGTACAAGGCGTGTTATGTCAGTTTTATTGTGAGGAATGCGAAATAGTACAAATGTTTTGAAGTTTGCAGGATTTCGTAACTGCAAGGACGAGTAACATCAAGTCACACGGTCTCACATGGTGTTTATTAATTGCATGTAAATGAAGGTAAAGCGTGTATAAATGGCGCTAGGACACAGACATTACTGTAATGTATAATTCCGTGCTCACGGTGGGAGAATCGTGTGCGTGTGTTTCGTGTGCGCGAGCTGGTTTTAAGGAAGATTGTGCATGTGACCCATGCTGCAGGTGGAGTACAGGGAGATGGACGAGAGCCTGGCGAACCTCTCAGAGGACGAGTACTACTCGGAGGAGGAGAGGAACGCTAAGGCAGAGAAAGAGCGAAAGCAGGTGGTCCCTCCCCCTCCCCCGCCTGTGGAGGAGGAGAACGACAGTGAGCCAGAGGAACCCTCGGGTGAGAAGAGCTTAACCACTCGGCTTAGCTTACACGGTCATGTCGCATTAAAACGTCGATCAGGAGTTTATAGTCGTATTGAGACACACGCGGATTAATAAATTGAGAACACACATTACTTAATTTAAGCTCTTGGTTTAATAAACTGTATGTGCAGATTATTAAAATGTGCAGAACTGATCATCTCTCTCTCGCACAACGACTATTGATTTAAAATGCTAAGTTATGTGTATATACAGTACTTCAGGTTTTGTCTGTTAAACACAACCGTATTTATCTTTGAGACACTTTAAACATATTTGATATTCTATGGATATATAAAGTAATATTTAAACGAAACTGGACTCTGTGTCATAGTAGTAATAATAATAATAAACACATTAAAAACATTGTTGGTGATATTTCTGTAAAGAAAAATGCATTTAATATTTGTAGGAGAAAACTAGAAGGTACAAGTTGGTCTTTTATTTCATTCACCACAATAATGTTTCAAGGCAAAAGAAATTTCTGTTTGAGGTTTCTTTGCAAAATGAGGTAAAAAAAAAAAATTGTTGTTGTTTGTTGTTCCGATTGTAACAGATCATCATTCATTTAGAAACGTTGTCTTCGTGTCCGGTGTGAATACTTTTAATACTTTTCGGTGCGACTGTGTGGCTGGTTGTGATTATTTTTTCCTTTTTTTTCTCGCTACTGGTTTGGCATTTTTGTCAGGGTTAGAGGGCGCAGCCTTTCAGAGTCGCCTCCCGCATGACCGAATGACATCACAGGAAGCAGCGTGTTTCCCCGACATCATCAGTGGGCCACAGCAGACACAGAAGGTCTTCCTGTACATCAGGAACCGCACGGTAAGCCGCACGGGAAAACAATAATTGTTCAAGTCTCTTTCAAACTGGAATGGATTTTTCTTTGATTGCTCTGTATCCATCCCTCAACCTTGACCAGTTTCCCAGTCTTACATTATGATGTAGTGCATTCCCATAACATGATAATGCTACCACCACCATGCTTGACTGTAGTCACTGTTCTCAGAGTGATGGATGGGTTTGACTTCTACCAAATGTAGCACATACTGTATTTCCAAGGCTGTAAAGTTACTTAAGTTTTTTTTTTTTTTTACTTTCTTTCCTGTCTGCAGAGTCTATGATTAGGATCCTCAGACAGTCTTGGTTACGTCTCTGACTAACAACCTCCTTTTAATGCTTAGCAGCCAGTTGGATGAGTGCGACTAATTGAGTTTTTCTCTCCGCTGTCTCTCCAGCTCCAGCTCTGGTTGGATAACCCGAAGGTCCAGCTTACGTTCGAGTCTACGGTGCAACAGCTGGAGGCACCTTACAACAGTAAGATCGTTAGACTGGGACTTGTCGTATCAGACGAGTGCCACATTACGTATGTTTAATACATGAGGTCACAGTGAACAGCTGAAGTCCTGTTAATTTGTCTTAGTGTGGATCTGTGACTGAAATGTGTGCCCATTTTTTTCTTTACTCACAGGTGATGCTGTCCTCGTCCACAGAATCCACAGCTACCTGGAGCGACATGGCCTCATCAACTTTGGCATCTACAAGAGAGTCAAACCTCTCCCAAGTAAGCGGCCGGTCCTTCGATCAGGCGGTGAATAACAGAAGGTGGTTGGTGTAGAGATGTCAAATCTTGATGTGTGTTTGCAGGTAAGAAAACAGGGAAGGTGATTGTGATTGGTGGAGGAGTGTCCGGTCTGGCGGCTGCAAGGCAACTGCAGAGCTTCGGCATGGACGTCACTGTGCTGGAAGCCAGGGTGAGAAAAGCACACATAACTGCACATCACTTATACACTTCAACTCCTCCCTTTATATTATCGCAGTGATGGACAGAACATTTTCCGATTTTAGTGTTTGAATGCAATAGAAGGCTTTAGGATGTTTTTTTCCCCTAGTTCCTTAGTCAGTTCCTTTTTCGCCATGAGAGAAAATCTGCTTATCCTAAACATACAGGATCCTATATTCTCTACCCTGTTTTTTTTTTTTTTTTTTTTTTCTACAGCAGGGCTTCTCAAACTTAATATTCAAAGGTCCAGAACTGATTTTTATTCCAGGTCAAAGGTCTGGAAACGATTGGTGATAAGCAAATGACTTTTATTAAACTTGCTCATAGAAAGAGAACGTACATTCACATTTAAGGCTGTCTGCGTTCAAACTTATTGGGGAAAAAATACCCCTGTAGCAGCTCTCACTTTAAGCAAATATACATTCAAGTGTCAGATTCAAAATGCGTTCCAAGGTAGTGCAAAAGAAATGGCACCATTTGCCTACAAATTGTTGCTTGAGAATCGCTCCTACTCTTAAGACAAAAAAATAATAATTACAGCTGTTTTAGAAGAAATTATTTTATTTTCCTTTGTTTGAGAAGCGTCCCAGAGCATGATGCTGCCACCACCATATTTGACCGTGGGGATGGTGTGTTCAGAGTGATGTGCAGTGTTAGTTTTCTGCCAAACATAGCATTTTGCATTTTGCCCAAAAAGTTCCATTTTGGTCTCATCTGACCAGAGCACCTTCTTCCACATGTTTGCTGTGCAAA
>JAQKPX010000005.1:29240282-29252576 GCA_030068255.1 Clarias angolensis | reverse complement strand
CCAAAGTGGCTAGTGAGACTAAAGTTATTACCCGCCACAGCCCAATTTTACCCACATTTGGCGGGTGGGCGGGTGCCAATGTCAAGTTTATAAATTATAATTATAGCGGATGACCGAGATTCGCGCTGCTCAGTAACAATCTAGCTTTGTGTTTAATTTAATTAGAATTTTAAATGTTAAACTCTTGTATTTGATGTTAGTTTGTATCGTTTAAATGCTGCGCTTGTTTTTTTTAATTGAGAAAACGTATGCTATAAGGAGCGGGCTACATTTAATTAATGATGTTCTGAGATATGAGAACAGAAAAAAATCTAATAAACGGAATTAAAAAAAAAAAAGTGATACATTCAGAATCGCAATTATAAATGAGGACTGTTATAGTGGCCCCGGGTGAGTCCCATCCCTACCTCCAACTGTTCCTGAGCAGGATGCTCTTTTCAAAAAGTACTTGGTTTGGGGGGGGGGAAATGGCATTGATGCATCTTTAAATCCAGTGAAATTAGTGATTTCACACCAAGGTTTCTCATGACATCTCACAGAGTTTTATCTTGTTGCATCTGGTTTGCTTATTAAAACCCGAACACAATCCCTATAAAGCGTCTTGTAAGAACGTTTATCACTAAGAGTTGATAAACCTGACCTGAACGGAATTTTACACACCGCTGAAGATCATATAACACAGTCAGTTGTAAGTATCTTAAAATAAACAGAATTAAAGGTTCAGTGATAATGAGAGGCTCAAACATAACCCTAGTTCTCAGTCCAGTTTAACATTCTCCTTCGTTTTAGTTTTTTTGTAAGTGAAAGCGTGCAATACAAAGGAGGGAGAAAAAAGAGGAAAAGCCTCTAAAACCAACCCAAATTTTTCAAGCTTGATGAAGAACACAAATGTCTGGCTCCATTTAGTTTAAACTGAACACACTGCTGGTCTACAATTACTCTGTATCCGAAGAGGCATACCATTTTGGCAGGCTGTATTTTCTCCATAAGCTTCAGCAGGAGCACAAAGCCGAATCTGTAGTTCCTCTTGCTATTTTTTTTCCCCTCCGAATTTTTCACTCCCACTGAAATTTTTTTAACCCTCTGTCTTTTTTTGTGTTTCTGCTCTGCTTGTGTTTGTCACGGGGCCAGAACATTCAAAAGGCAGCAGAGCAGACAAATCCCACGGCAGATATTAACACGCGTGTGAAGAGCATGTTGAGAACTGCATGTCAGACAAATTTAGGCAAGTACTAAAAGTGACCCGTGTTTCAAAGTTGGGCGGAGCTAAGAGATTATAAATGCTTATATAGTGCTGTATAGTGTTGATAAAAAACTACAGTTTAAAGACTCTTGTGTTTTCGGAGAAGTGGAGCATTTTGTTTTAGCCTGTTGTTAAAGTTATATATACATCAACCTACATAGCAGTTTAATCTAGCCCTAAATAAGTCATGATTAACAACAACAAAAAACCTTATGCTAAAATTTTTTAGCATGAATAAAGCCCAAGGAGTTCTGCAATTTCATCAGAATTCCATGTCGCTCTTGTTCACCTCTGTTCGTGTTTAACGCAAACTACAAAGCTAACTCACTTCTAACACAAGGCTGAATCCCAAATCCCTCTCTAACCCCTGATCAAGGGCACTATTTGGTGTGTGAAACAAGGGATTGTACACCCTACATAGTGCACTAGCTTTCCATTAAACACCATTTCATCCCCAGAACCCAGAAATTAATGGATCTGATATTCTAAAGTGTAATAAGTGGAAATATAAAGTAACTCTGGGGAGTTTCTCAGGACTGTCCACCACCTCCATGGTTTATTCTACTGACCAATTGGCTGCAGAGCACCGCTAAGGGCTTGGCTTTCCACAACGCTTTTACTCATTGCTACGTTTATCTCCGTTAATTACATACATTTTTGGTCGCCAGCTTTGCCAGTGGTGGTGAGTTAGTTCCACCAGGTGCGGAAGGATATGTGCGGGCGGAGCAAAATAACTGGTTAAATAAAGAAACAAATCATAATCTACTGATAATAAATGGTGTTTGTATTAAAATACTAGTATAAGTGATAAATATCACACGAAGGAGTGATGCTGTGCTGGTTATGTGCTTAAGTATGATCTACAAATATATTATTTAATGTCCAATAAGTGAGCTCGTATTCAGATTTGTCCTTTATGTTAAAGGGTAAAGTATAGGGTTAGGGCTTGAGACTGAAAATTCATAATTCTGTATTTGTTCTGACATGACATTAAAGCAGAATCACAACAACAACAAAAAAAACTTACATGTAATTTATGTAAACTTAATTAATATTGATGTGTTTATTTTGGCAGACTTGATGCATTCCAAGGGCCAGGACTAGAAAAGTCTTTTATAACGTACAAGCTTTAGCAAACATGAAACGTATTAAATAAAGTCCAGTGCAAGTTGATTAAATGTCTTAAGACTGTAACGATACAAATCAGAAATGAGATTACAGCTCTATTTCCACCTGTAGTGTCGCTGTAGAGTATATTCTGAGTATCGTAACACTTTATTCACACGCTTTTATTCATTGCTTTAGAAAATATAATACTGCAAATATCTGTAGAGCTGATATTCAGTAAAGTTCAATGTGTACCAAAATATTTTAGTTAATTGTTTGTCTGTCTTTCATTTGTTAAGCACAAATATGCATGTTCATCTGACAAAACGCAAAATTTAATTGGAAAATGGAATTTGTCTAAAATACTTTTCCACTTCCCCTTGTTAAAAACATTTTAAAAAATAATAAAAAGTATAACCAAAAACTCTCATAGCTGGCCAATTATTTAAACTAAGCAGAAGGGAAATGTACTAGGAAGTATATTATTCTCATTTTCAGCATATGAAATAACCAGAGGCATTTAAAAGAGCCAGATGGCGCAAGTCTTTGAAGCAAGGCTTCTAAAACAAACAGTTCATGGAAAAAGTCAAACACCATCTCTAGGGTAATCAAATCAATTTATGCACCATCAAACAATGTTTTACTAAATTCAAACCTCAAAAAAAAAAAAAAAAACTTTTTACAGTAAATGTTAAAAAGTAAATGAAAAAATATAAGAGATACTTACAGGAGGTTCTTTTCGCATTCTTGGTTGCAGCTGCTGGGCACAGACAGGCTCATGAGAGATAATGCTTTGATCAATCTGGGACACGTTCTTGAGCCTGCGAGACAACTCCTGGGAATCCCGACCAATATTTCCAGTACTGATCCTCCGCATGTATCTCTCGGCTGGGCTTGGCTTTCCACATCGTGTGGAGACACAGGGAGACGTTAAATTATCATCCGCGTCCAGGACAGTAGTACATCTGTAGGCTCTCCATGTTGAGAGTTCTGGTTCATCCTCCAAACCATCATGTCTTGGTCCCTGACTAAGTTGGTCCACAGATACTGCACCTCGAGTCCTCCATGCACTTCTAACGGTCACATTCTTCATCTCTGGCACGTTATCTTCGTGGTCGTTGGTGTGGCTTCTCCGGCCAGTGACTGTAGTAGTAGTAGTAGTGGTGGTGGTAGTAGTAACGCTTCCACTGCTCTCAAAACCAGATTCACTGTTGTTCAGCTCAGAGGATATTTCTGGGGACTGAAAGTTTAAACTGCTTCTGGACAGAACGGTGGTTTCTATATGAGCTGTCTCCAAGACATCTCTAAGATCTGAGTCATCAGTATCACCATCACATGGCCTTAGAGTAATCTCGCTCTTGGGAATGGATATTTCATAGGGGATGGTGATGCCTCTGAGCTCAGCGTTTGGAACAATGACAATGTTGCTGGTGGAAGTGTGCCGCTCCTTGGCCGGAGGCTCACTTGAAACGCTGCTGCTTCGACTGCTGGTTCGAGAAGAGCTGGGGTCGTTGGGATAGAAAGTAATGCTGCTGGTCATCTTGCTAGGCTTGGTGGCTATTTTTGGTTTCTCATTGCTATGTGTTGGTTCTATGCTCCCTCCTGACATCATTTCCTTCATATCATACTCTACGATGGCAGGCTTGATGAGTACCTTTGAGCATAGAGACTCACGTGGACTGCACACACGTTGGATTTCAATCCCGGTGGATACCTGAAATGGTTCCTGAGGTTCACCTTCTCCACCACTCATTAGTGCCCTGTGCTGCTCTTCATCATAAGAGCTCCTTGTTGAAGATCCACCCGAGTGAGAATCTTGCAATCGTGAGTACCTTGAAAACTTTGAATCTATTGGCCTGTTCCTTAAAACAGATGATACATGAGCGGTGTCTTGCTCACCCACTGATCGCTTTGATCCAACAGATTCTGTATCAGAGGCTGACAAGTGACCTTCAGATCCATGATCAACAAAACCGGATGGCGTTACATGGGATCTGTATGCAGAGTAAGATCCATTTGCCTGGGAAAGGCTCGAAACTGCAGCTACCTCCTGTGGAGGAGCAGAAGACTCGGTTTCAGTCACTCTGTTCTTTTCTGTTGGGGCCACAACCCGACTTACTTTTTTGCTTTCGGTGTTGCCTGGTTTAACCAATACCTTCCCAGGCTTTTGGTCACTGGCAGCAGGAGGGTAACGGCTAAGTACAGAAAGCTTTTTATCACTTGCAGATCCTACGGATGTGGCCTGAAAGGGACTTCCGAGTTTCTCGTCAACACTTTTGCCATCTTTTCCAGTGTCACCAGTTTTCACGCCAGTCTTCTTGGGCCTATGGGCAGGACTTAGTGCCCTCCGTGTAGGGGATTTCTCGGTTGACTTGCCAAGCTCTTTACTCTTAAATTTAATTTGCTGAGGTGAATTGTCTCTTCTTTTGTACTTTGGGTTAACTGCCTCAGTTGCAGCCAAAACCTTAGCCTTCTTCTCCTGCCTAAAGCCTCCACGATTGTTAATTTCCTCTGTTTCGACTTTGCCATTCTCAAGAACGTTTGTTGCACTGGAGACAACCAGGCTTCCATTACTACTATTATTACTGCTAAAAGGCTGAATCTTCAGCTGCTCAAGTTGGTCAATCAGAACTTGGTTGCGACTCCTCTCTTGCTGAAACTTTTCCTCTAGCTCAGCATTCTTTGATTCTGTGTTTTTCAGGTCCCCTTCTACCATCTCCAGCCGCTTCAGACGGCTCTTTAGATGCTCTAATTCTTGTGTAAGGTCTTTGATCTTGTTGTCCTCCTGCCCTTCTAGGCTGTTTTTCTCATTCTCCGATTTGTTTCTCAAGCCCAAATCATGTGAGAGCTTCTTCTTACGCGCCAGTTTGCTACTGAGGCCTGCCGAGAGGTCGTCCGCAATTATAAGATCATGGGACTGGTTGAGGCTATGGTCTAACAAACCTACCTTACTCTTCTGATGTTCAAGTTTTTCAGTTAATTTCAGAATGATTTTCTCATCTTCTCTCTGTTTTTCCAGAAGCTTTTTGCGCTCCATAACAAATGTCTGAGTGAGGCCTTTCAGTTTCTCCATCTCTGTGGTCAGGGCCTGCTCTGCACGGTTCAGAGATGCTTCAGAGGAATCCATTTCCTTTACTCTGCCCTTCAGGGCCTCTAGCTCAGCCGAGAGCTTCTTAGTAAGATTCTTTTCTTCGTTAAGGCTCAGGCCGAGCTGCGAGCAGTCTGATTTGCTCTTCCCAAATGCTTCCTCTAGCTTCTCCAGTTCGGTCATTTTGAGCTGAAGACGTTCAATCTCCGATTTAAGCTCCTTAGTAAGATTCTCTTCCTCTTCAAGCTTCTCCTTTAACGATCGGCAAAGATCTTCTGCTTTTCTCACCTCCTCATCCTTCCCCTCAATTTTAAGAACTCTTTTTCGAAGTGCTTCTACATCACTGAGCAAGGATGAGTTACTTCCCTCGGCCTGAATGATTTTGTCTTGGAGGTCCAGAAGCTCATCTTCAGCCTTGTGTAGCTTATTTGTGGCCTCCTCAAGCTCATCCAGGCGGCGACCCAGACTTTGAAGTTTGTGCCTGAGATGCCGGGTGGTTGTGTCCTTGAACTCCGTCATACTGATATCTGATTCTACGCGCTTGGAAGATTTATATGCTGCCTTTGTGGGAGGATACACATTTGTGTAGTCAAGTCTTATTGCTCTAGAATGCCTACAGAGCAAGGATGGGAAATTGTTGTCCTTGAACCTGAAGAGTGCACACCTTAACGTGGCTGCTGCTTGATATTCTGGTTAGTCCAACTTCCCTGCTGCTTGAATCTGGCAAGTGTGCTGGGAGAATTATCGCCTACAAGAAAGAAAAGTAAAAGTGTGTTAAAAACCTGTAGATCAAACCAGTAGATCGGGTGGGTTACAAATACAAATAAACACACATACAATCCGTATGAAACAGTCGAAGCAAATATCCACAAATGCTGGTTGTATAAATCAACTATGACGCATGATATCTGTGCAACGACAGTACTCCTGACCTCCTGGAACCACAGAGTCACTAAAACACTCTTGGAGGGTCATGCTATAAGTTCTCCAGGAATGAAAAACACTCCACACCTAAAGAAAGAACTGCAAAAGCCTGTAGCTCAGGGAGGATGAGCAGCATCTAACCTTTTGTAATTATCACATTGCATTGTGTCTCACTCACCTCCTTGGTATGAAGATGAGCTTTACTTGTGTAGTAATATTCATGAGGTTACATTCAGACTTTGATCTAGAGAACAATCAAATGCAATACAGTCATATTTTCAATGGGTGAGGCTTGGTCTTCAACTCCATCACTTAGACCCTCCATAGGCCTATGTATAGCAACAGCAGGATTCATCTACAGCTGTTCAGAAGATTAAATTCTTTATATAATTATGCTGGTCTTATGCTTGCGTCAAACTGTGGCCGTGTCTTAAATTATCTGCTGGACAGAATTAAATGAAACTTTTGCACTACTTGGATATCTACCAGAAGGATTTGTATGTGGCAGAAATATATGCGGGCTTCAATCTGTAATAATATTATCATAAATTTTAGCTCTAATCTTTTAACTACTTTTACAAAACTCTTTAACCGTAAATGAGGTGTACCAACATTAATACGCCATATGTGGTTTCCAATCTAATAAATAAATAAACAAATAAATAAATAAAAGTTTTTTTTTTTTTTTTAAGTAAAAAAAAAAAAGATAAATCTATGGAATGTGCCATAATGCATTTAAAAACCTCAACTTCGAACTTCTTATCCTTCCTCATTGGTGTTGCAAATTATTATCTGTGGATCACATCATTATTCAACACTAATGTAGGTCACAGTAATTCAAGAAGTTGATCTTAAAATTAAATAAGATTTAACCTTAAGAATACATTTTATCGAATGGCCCAGGAGGTAGCAATGCCACTTTAATCATTTATATAAAAAAAGCAGATTCTCAGGTTCAGTGCAGAGATTGGTGTGGATCTCTTTTGCGTGTTCTCCCTGTGTGATGTTTCACATGTTCTCGTAATATCTGCACAGCTTTTCTCAGAGTTCCTTCCCTCCTCCCAGAAACATGCCAGTGTTGGTTGGCCATGCTGAATTGCTCATAGGGTGGGAGTGTGTGTGTGTGTGTGTGTGTGTATTTCTAGGCGTAGTTCTGGCTCCCACCCAGTGTTCTCAGGACAGATGCTGTATTGAGCACAGCCTTCGTTAAGGATAAAGCTTTTTGAAGTTATTTATGGTGAATGAATGAAAGAAAGTTTGTAAGACTGAAGATGCTAATGTTCAATGACTGCATGTACTGCAAAATCTAGAATTATCGAGAAAATCATTATATATCAAATTATTATTATTTTAATTATTATTATAGTAATTATATTTATTATTACTAGTAGCAGTACTTATTCTTTGAAGCAGAGTTATGTTTGATCCCTCAGTGGGAAACACCAGGGACCTCCTAATAAATGAATAGCCATAGAAAGGACTGTAATGAATTGATCTTTAGTTTATAAAATAATTGGGATATTAGGTGGTACTTCGCATCTACAGCAAATTAAAGCTAACACACACCTGCACACTACTTTATGAGTTCTCTCACCAGAGCTTATAATGGATCTCAGTGGTGTTTAAAAAGAATTTAGTTGCTAATCAAAAGATGTTAACATTCCTTAGACTTAAATTAAATTACCTTTTTTTCTTTTTTATGTGAAAAACTGTTTCAGAACCAACCCATCATCATATCATTGATCCACCTCAGAAATACCTGATCTCTAATGTCAGGCTCCATTACTTCAGCTTTTTTGAATCACAGGGGACTGAAGGAAAAAGGCGGAGTGCGCACAGAGGCCCAGAGCCAGCGCTGCTCAAAGCCCGCAATAAAACAGCATTGATTTCCTGCTCGCATTTTCACTGACATCAGCACATCTCAATGACGCCGGCCTCCCCCTTCACGGCCACCCCTGGAGCGAGCGACGGCTAAGACTCGGGCTCTCGTTTAGCACCGTTTCAACTCGTAGGCAGAATCAGAACATCGCTGAAACCACGCGTGGCCTCTGAAACACACAGCTATACATAGAACGGTGGAAATAACGCTGCATAAGCCCTGGATGGGTCCACTTTTGGTTCTACATTGTGGCAGCCAGAAATACACAAGTATTTCGATCTGTAGATATTTTATTCTAGGGACTGAAACAGAAGATGGCGAGGGTCCCATCTGAGAGACGAATGAATGGAGTCGATATTGAGCTTATGGATTACATTCAGGGCCATTTCTTCAAACCCCCCCTCCCCCCCCCCCACGCTGTCTCACCTTCCTGTGTCCTTGAAATATGATGACAACAAGGAGGAAGCGCTAGGTGTTGAAGGTGATGAAGTCTCTAAACTAATACGATGCAGTACACATGTCACTTCTATCGATTCTCTGCCTTGTGATCATTTCTGTAATTCTTAGTCAAGATGATTTTTTTTTAATGATTAATCAGCTTTACTTCTCATTGAGCTTCATTATTTACCTTTACAGTCATTACTTAAACAGTTATCTGATTAATGTTCATCTTGAAGAGGTTTATTACTTTTAGACTACAGTACGA
The DNA here is from genome assembly GCA_030068255.1 of Clarias angolensis. Taxonomy (NCBI): domain Eukaryota; kingdom Metazoa; phylum Chordata; class Actinopteri; order Siluriformes; family Clariidae; genus Clarias; species Clarias angolensis. The sequence goes on along the minus strand of JAQKPX010000005.1, from coordinate 29,243,629 downwards.
GGCACTGAGATTGCCATCACACCCATCTGTATAGCAGGTCGCCTTCATGACCCCTCAGAGTACGAGGGATTTAAATTTTACCCACAAGAATCACCTCCAGTTTGTCCTCACTGTCTTCGGAGGGACTGTGTCCTCTCGGGTCCTGCTGGCAAACCTGGGACTTTTTCAGTCATACAAACCTCCTTATTATTGATCAGGTATTTCGGTATTTTATATCCAATATCTCATTTGTGCAAGTCAACAAACTTGTGTTTCTTTTGTGTTTAAAGCTTGTTTTTTTTTCTTTCTAAGTTATATACAGGGAATCTACTGTATGTGTGTGAAACATCATTTATACAGACAGCAGAGTGTACATTATTGCCTGTAATGTTTATTTTATTAATTGATCATATAAATGGGGCCAATCATTCTGCACGACAGAGTGTATGCTTGTTTCTGGTGACACAATTCTGTAATTTAGGGACACGACTAGTTTAACAACAGGTTCAAGCAATAAAATAAAAATAAATAAAAACCTACTGTCCACTTATAGGGATAAAACTTTTGACTGGCAGCATATATAGCTTTCACACACCTAATTCTTGATTTGGTGTTTTTCTACACTGTAAAACAATACTGAAGTCGTTTATCCAAAATACCCAATAATCTCCCTTGAACAGTTGATATTGAGATGTATATCTGCTACTTCTGCTCTGTAAAGCTTCATAACGGCTCTAATCTGAGGTGCTGTTTGAGGTTAATTGGTGATTTCTGAGGCTGGTGGCGGTTCCTCCTCTTGAGATTTTTCACAGAACTTTAAAAGTTTGGACTCGGCTTTGCTTTGATCTTATTTTGTGAAATGCCCGGACGGCTCCCATTTTGTCGCGGCTGCTTAACAGTGTCAGGACACAAGTCCGGTAATGTCACGTCATCATTTTAAGAGTGTACATCAAAGAGTGATCCAGTGATGATGAGAACCAATCAGAACGCAGAAGAGAAATTAATTTCTAGCAGTGCTTTAAAGAAAACTTGAACTTTGAAGAAGTCTAGTCCTTCTTGTTACTCATTTTTCTGTAAGAAATAGCCTTGAAGGATGAAGATTAATGAAACTATTAGAAATAAAGGACAAACACATATACACGAATGCACGCACACACCTATCTATCTATCTATATATATATACACACACACACACACACACAGTACATACAGAAACATACATACATACATACATACATACATACATACATACATACATGCATGCATACATACATACATACATACATACATACATACATATATTATATATACACACACACACACAGTAAGAGGTATTACACACAAATACATACATATACACACACAAACACTCATCAGGTTATGAGAGAGGAAACCGTGGAAACCTCCAGGAAAGCATAACTGAAATTCCACAGGAAGCAGGTACAGGCCTCACACGGTGCAAAAGCAGCCCCGGTAAAGTAGGGCATGCCACACACACACACACACACACCAGAATCTCAAACATTTACACAAACACACACAAGTAGCAGTATAGCGAGCGCCAAGAGAATCAGTGCGCCTGCTTGTATTCAAGCTCTTCATTAGGCAGCAATGAAAGACGAAATGGACAATTTGCACACATGGCCGCTCCTTCACAAAGAGCAGTTACATACCCCAATGTTCTCGCTCTAACACACACACACTCAACACACACACACTCAACACACTGTCTCCACCTCCATCCAGCTTTCGTTTCTAACCTTTCACAAACATAATTACTAGTTAGTCTCGTTAAGTGAGGTGGAAAAGCTCGCTGGAATATTATTTGTTTGTTGTTGTTATAGTAACCGTGAGTTACAGTAGGTGGAACCATCGCTAGTAGCGCCATCACTCTTCTGACTCAAGCTGCTCTGGTTCTTGTAGAAAAAAGAGGGAAAAAAGAAAAACGAGCAAGAAGCCCAGCTCTTTATACACACACACACTTTCCCATCATATCAATTAGCGCTCTGCTAGACACTCATGCACAAGCATGAAATATTACATTACACGAATCCTCATGGCTTCTCCTGCTCGGTCACTGAAGCGCAGCGAGGAAAAATTCAACACTGGGTCACAATTATACAGAAGAAAAACAACTAAAGTCTATAAAAGCTTTGTAGATTTATTAAATTAGGGATGAGACAGTACATGAAGCAGTCAATAATTACATTTTTGTCACCACTCGTGAAATGAGTCACTGTTCTTATTTATCTATTTGACATTGTTTTGTCCTAATGTACTCAATATGTTCTCGAAAAATTTTAGGCCAGTTTGCTGAAACCAAAACTGACTCAGGGTTACTGTAGGTCGCTTTTAAGTTGTTTTACTGGTGAATATTAATTTAGCAGTTTTTATGGCTGAGCAGAAAGAAATGAAACACTAAAGATTAAAGAGCGCTGTGACACAGCAAGAACATAAAGACAAGTTACACTTACTGCCCTAAATGCCTCTCTACTGAGGTTTATAAGACCAAACAAAAAGAAAAACCCTTGCACACAATTATATTCCCTTTTGATTTGATTGGACACACTGTGGTGTCCAGTTCATGTGTAAAAATTATTCCTCGTGCTCCCAGAACCGCTGGGAAGGGAAGAAAACCATGTGATTCAGTACATTCAGGTGGTCAGCTGACTTCATTTTATTTCCCCATAACGTTACTGAGTCTCGACCTGAGTAACTGATCAACCCCAGATCATAACACTGTCTCCAGAGGCTTGTACATTATTTTTTAGTGACTCCTTGTTGGGGTGCAGTATGATCTCTGTACTGCATAGCGGTTATGCCAGTAATATAGTCTAATTATATGAATAACATTTTAATACATTTAAAAATGACATCATGAGAAAGATGGCGAAAGGTTTGAGGACGGTCAGCTATTGAATTCACTTTACTTGAGAATTCATACACAAGGGCACTACACCAAAACAATATTTCCAAAATATGCTCAAAAGATGTTTTTAATTAAAAAGCAATGTAGCCTAGGATTTAAAAAGCCAACATCCAGAATCTGGAATTAAAAATGAACAAAAAATGGGCGATATGAGGAGGAACACTGAGAATAATATGACGAATAGAACAAGTTTGAGGATACTGTGAGTTCTCCAGAATGTTTGGAACAATCTAGAAGCTAAAGATGGCAATCACCAGGGAACACCCGATACGATATTATCACGATACTAAGGCGCTGATTCAAATTGTATTGCGATTCTGTAAATATCACAATTTTATAAATCTCTAGATTCAAAATTAAATATTATAAACAACAATTCTAGACACATGGTGTCAATAGTTTAAAGCAGTGGTTCTCAACCTTTTTTTTGCAGTGGGCC
>JAQKPX010000005.1:29226764-29239974 GCA_030068255.1 Clarias angolensis | reverse complement strand
ACATGTAAACCTGTTTTAAGAGACTCATTAAGCAATATTAGCAACCTTTAAAATGGCATAATAGGGGCACTTTAAAGAAAAAATTTTGCCAATTTAACTAAACCACTCTGCACCCAAGAGGACTTATTAGTGGCAGGACGCTTTCGACCAATAGCAATGAAAGTGATTTCAGTTCCAGAGTACGATGATATGATCGTAAAATGATTCTTGATGCAGCTTGATTTTATGCCTTTTTTAACAAAGGCCTATTGGTGTAAATCTTTCGTAAGGAAAATTTTAATTGATCCGGTAATTTACCCTTTCCTGTTTAAATGAGAATTAAAATGTCCTTTTTTTGGTCATTTTTAAATAAGGTCTCATCTTTAAGCCAGTCGACCAGAAGTCCACTCTTCCTCCAACTCCAGATGGAAAGATGCAAATTTTCATTCTCACAGTCATGGTCATCATCACCGTTAGACAACTGGTGTAGCTGATAAATTTGGCCAGAAACATATCTGAACACATTATGAGAAAAATAAAGAATATTGGCCAAAGAATAAGGTAATGAATCAAACTAGACCTAAGAACAATTTCTTTCCTCATAGTAAGTTATACACCTAACATACATTGATTTATTTGAGCTTTCACTGCTTATTCCTCTTTATTCTACTGTACATTGTATACAGAGGTTCCCATAAAGCCTTTCATTCATTCATTATCTATACTGCTGACCTGTACAGGATCTGTGTGTGCCCATAAATCCAGAATCATAAAACGAATGTATAATTTTATAGACCATGATGTAGCTGAGCAATGAAGAACGGTTCCAAATACCTCTACACACAGGAAGCCAGAGTGAACAATCTGAGCAAGTTTTATTCGTAAAAGCATTTATGATTCTGAATGTATGTTTAAATACCTTGTTTTTTTTTAGCTTTTGTACAAATAACCAAAAAAGTGAGAATATGAATTCAAGCAAGAGAAAAAAAAAAAAAAAAGACAGAAAAATAAACGCACTTTGGACATCGGTGAAGTTGCAGTAATGAAAATGAAACACACAACTTAGAACTAAATTCCAAAGAGGAATTTCTTTCTTCCCCCTTAATTTCTGCTTCTGCCCCCACCCCACTCTCTGAAGTTCCAATCAGAAACCAAATCATTGTGGTGTTACCACACTCGTCCTGGATCTGACGTCCTGAACATTCTGTCCATCCAGAACAGAGGAACAAACACACACAGACGCACTTTATTCTGCACTTGACATCAGTTCTACTCCTACAGACCTTCAGCCTGGTTTCAAGGAAACACAACATACATACAGGACGTGGCTGATCACAACCTACAGTACACACTCTCAGAGGTGGAAGAGAGAGAGAGAGAGAGAGAGAGAGAGAGAGAGAGAGAGAAAGAAAAAGGGCAGGATCGAGTCCTTCTCTTAAATCCACAAAGTTCTGGCAGAAAGCTCTTGATGCTTAAGTTGCAGTTTTTCCCTATTTTTCCAAAAAAAGACAAAACCACCCATAAGAAGTGCTCGGTTCAAATTAGTGGTCAACGGAAATGATTTTCAGGGGACGATTCCACTTCGGAGGGCACGGAGATCTTCAACCAATTAAATGCTGAGAAGTGCTTGTAATTAAATGCTGGTTAGAGTTTAGCTTGTAAAAATGTACTAGATTTAATTTAGAGTACTAGCACTTGATTATTGGCAGTGGAATTTTTTTAAAATAAGCCTAAATTGGTTCCTACTCCTTAATCAAGCATGGGGCAGCATCAGTCCTGCCTCAGTGGGCCTGTATTACTGTCTGGGTTGTTAGAAAGAGCATTAGGTGCAATAACAACTCTATGGTACTAAACGGGGCAGCAACATCTAAATAATTATAAGGATAGATCATTATATATTTAGAACAGAACTGCATAGGCCAGGAGAGCTGTGAATCTGATTTTTAAGCATTGTGATATTTAATTTAAATCGTTTTCATTAGCGCTTATGTTTACTGTCTGATTGGCCTCCAGTATTTTAAAGGAATGGAAGAACATCATCAACATAGAAATACTGGGTAATGTGGGTTTTTGGTTGGTTTAACGTCATGTCTTAAACAAGTATTAAACAGTAGACGGGAGGTTAACCCATCATGGCACCTTTAAACAGCCTGAAGATGAAGAAGCAGCTAGCAGTGACATTATATTTTCCAAGTACTTTGCAGACAATGTGAGTAGTTTGTTTCCAGCAGAAAGCTGCGAGAAACTTGAAGCAGAGTGTCAATTATAGATCAATTTAATGTACAGTACGTACAGTAAGTTTACCTAAATAATTTTGAAAGAATAAAAAACGATTCTGAAAGGGAAACGACCTACAGAAAATGAGATGATCTAATCTCCAAATAGCCAGATATCAGGAAGCAATCAACGCAAATCAATCAACGTTCTTAAAAAAACAACCAAAAAACAACAACAACTACACGCCTTTTCAGCTGATCATCTCAGCTGTTGTCATGGGCAGGTAATAAACCTTTAGGCTTGTTTTAGTAAAATAAAGTACGAGTTCTGGTCCTCAGGGTTTTCTGTACGGCCTTGGGGACATTTTGTCTTGTATTGTTACAGTATATGTAGGTTTTCTCAGCAGTAGGGGTCGTGTTTAGTTCATGTTTCAGGTTTTGATTGATACAATGTAAAAGGTTTGAGCGATCGAAATGTTCCAAGTTCAAATCTCAGTGTTACCATGGAATCACTGTTGTTTTTAAACAATACTTGTAAGGATGAACTGCACAGCTGTATGACTGAACCGCATCCCATCTTACATAAAATTGTCTGCCAAGTAGAGATCGGGGAGAAAAAAAAAAAAAAGATTCAGTTACATCACCTGTCTTTTGTGTAACAGTTCACGTATCGCTACACCGACCCTGAAATCGTTGTTTTAAATTAATACGTTTGCATTTGATGTGGTAATGTGTTACCGTTCCTCTATAATCCTACAGGGGGTGTGCTCTAAACTCTAAAATCTGGAAATGTATAAAAGCATGATACTAATTGAATTGGTGTCTGTGTATCATGATAACATACTGATAACATGATAACCTGATCAACATAACGTACCGGGTGATTTTTCCCACATTTTCGATTCAGAATCGATTCACACTTTGAATCATTTAGGTAAATGTGAAAACATTTAAAATGATCTAAAATTGATAAATTCCTTACGGAAAATACAAACCGCTTGCATCTTCCGCATATCCTCGCATTTTGTGAGAGTATCGCTTCTGCGAAGATTGGCCAGAACATGATCCTTTTTTTTTTTATGACGAATGACTTTCAAACGATGAACCACACAAGTTACAGAGCATTTAAATGTTTATTAGAGATGTTTTATAACAAATTATTTTATACTTCAAAGTCTGTAAGAAATATAGCTGCTTCAGAGAAATCAGACAAAGTGCTATTGAAACATCACAGCGGCCAAAGACTGAATCGACAGTCTAGCTATAACTCACAGCTCCATGGGACAGCGGAAAACCCAGCGCTATAAAACCGGCTTCAGTAATTTGCTCTGAACAATCGCTTTTTATGGCTCGTCAATGGCTGAATCTCTACCAACTGATATAAAACTATGAAAAAGCTTAAAATGTTATTTGTCGGCAACGTCGGAGTCATGGGTCCGTCTCTCAGGCTTGAATCTCTGTGTGTTTCTGAGCGACTGATAAGGCAAGCGAGCGTGTCCTTCCTCCTGTAGATACAGACTGTTCTTTCTTTGAATAGGTGCTCAGTAATAATGACAAACCTGGAAACGTTGAGAGGTGCGGTGTCTTTTGAGGCATGAATGTGCATGTGTGTGTGTGTGTGTGTGTGTGTGTATTTTGTTTTAAATGAGGTAAGGTTCTACATATGATCTCATCGCCAAGCAGACACATGACCCATTTGGACAGGAATGTAAGATTATCATCAACAGAATTACACTGAGGAAGAGGGGGAGAACACGCGTGACTCAACATAGCCCTTAGCGCTGGTCTATTTTAAAGGAATGGAAGAACATCATCAACATAGAAATACTGGGTAATGTGGGTTTTTGGTTGGTTTAACGTCATGTCTTAAACAAGTATTAAACAGTAGACGGGAGGTTAACCCATCATGGCACCTTTAAACAGCCTGAAGATGAAGAAGCAGCTAGCAGTGACATTATATTTTCCAAGTACTTTGCAGACAATGTGAGTAGTTTGTTTCCAGCAGAAAGCTGCGAGAAACTTGAAGCAGAGTGTCAATTATAGATCAATTTAATGTACAGTACGTACAGTAAGTTTACCTAAATAATTTTGAAAGAATAAAAAACGATTCTGAAAGGGAAACGACCTACAGAAAATGAGATGATCTAATCTCCAAATAGCCAGATATCAGGAAGCAATCAACGCAAATCAATCAACGTTCTTAAAAAAACAACCAAAAAACAACAACAACTACACGCCTTTTCAGCTGATCATCTCAGCTGTTGTCATGGGCAGGTAATAAACCTTTAGGCTTGTTTTAGTAAAATAAAGTACGAGTTCTGGTCCTCAGGGTTTTCTGTACGGCCTTGGGGACATTTTGTCTTGTATTGTTACAGTATATGTAGGTTTTCTCAGCAGTAGGGGTCGTGTTTAGTTCATGTTTCAGGTTTTGATTGATACAATGTAAAAGGTTTGAGCGATCGAAATGTTCCAAGTTCAAATCTCAGTGTTACCATGGAATCACTGTTGTTTTTAAACAATACTTGTAAGGATGAACTGCACAGCTGTATGACTGAACCGCATCCCATCTTACATAAAATTGTCTGCCAAGTAGAGATCGGGGAGAAAAAAAAAAAAAAGATTCAGTTACATCACCTGTCTTTTGTGTAACAGTTCACGTATCGCTACACCGACCCTGAAATCGTTGTTTTAAATTAATACGTTTGCATTTGATGTGGTAATGTGTTACCGTTCCTCTATAATCCTACAGGGGGTGTGCTCTAAACTCTAAAATCTGGAAATGTATAAAAGCATGATACTAATTGAATTGGTGTCTGTGTATCATGATAACATACTGATAACATGATAACCTGATCAACATAACGTACCGGGTGATTTTTCCCACATTTTCGATTCAGAATCGATTCACACTTTGAATCATTTAGGTAAATGTGAAAACATTTAAAATGATCTAAAATTGATAAATTCCTTACGGAAAATACAAACCGCTTGCATCTTCCGCATATCCTCGCATTTTGTGAGAGTATCGCTTCTGCGAAGATTGGCCAGAACATGATCCTTTTTTTTTTTATGACGAATGACTTTCAAACGATGAACCACACAAGTTACAGAGCATTTAAATGTTTATTAGAGATGTTTTATAACAAATTATTTTATACTTCAAAGTCTGTAAGAAATATAGCTGCTTCAGAGAAATCAGACAAAGTGCTATTGAAACATCACAGCGGCCAAAGACTGAATCGACAGTCTAGCTATAACTCACAGCTCCATGGGACAGCGGAAAACCCAGCGCTATAAAACCGGCTTCAGTAATTTGCTCTGAACAATCGCTTTTTATGGCTCGTCAATGGCTGAATCTCTACCAACTGATATAAAACTATGAAAAAGCTTAAAATGTTATTTGTCGGCAACGTCGGAGTCATGGGTCCGTCTCTCAGGCTTGAATCTCTGTGTGTTTCTGAGCGACTGATAAGGCAAGCGAGCGTGTCCTTCCTCCTGTAGATACAGACTGTTCTTTCTTTGAATAGGTGCTCAGTAATAATGACAAACCTGGAAACGTTGAGAGGTGCGGTGTCTTTTGAGGCATGAATGTGCATGTGTGTGTGTGTGTGTGTGTGTGTGTATTTTGTTTTAAATGAGGTAAGGTTCTACATATGATCTCATCGCCAAGCAGACACATGACCCATTTGGACAGGAATGTAAGATTATCATCAACAGAATTACACTGAGGAAGAGGGGGAGGGAAATAACCGAGAAAGGAGAGAGAGAGCACAAGAGTCCGATAGAAAGGAGAGAGAGAGAGAGAGAGAGAGAGAGAGAGAGAGAGAGAGAAGAGTTTTCTCAATTGCTGAATGATTTTAAATCTGATGAAACTGAAGACCTACATTTAGAACACGCGTGACTCAACATAGCCCTTAGCGCTGGTCTGTTTTTGTTATACATCCTTACAATAAGGGAAAAAAAAACTTGCACTCCTGTAACCGAAGCATAACAGTACAGACCTCATAAACATGACCTTGAATCATATATAAAGAGGAGAGATGGATATACTTGATACTGACGGAACGAAGTTAAAGTCTTTGGCCATCTAACCGTTATCATCCATCCGTCCATCCATCCATCCATGTGACTTTATACATACGAGCCAACAATGATGGAGCTTCAGCCTCATATTTTTTTTCTTATTTTGTCTCTCATAGTTGAGGTTCACCTATGATGAACATTACAGGCCTCTCTCATCTTTATAAGTGGGAGAACTTACACAATTGGTGGCTGACCAAATACTTTTTTGCCCCACTGTATATTCAGGCAATATGGCAAAAAAAAAGGCCACGTCAAAAAACAAACAAACAAACAAAAAAAACCTTCACGGCTTATTTACATTTACATTACAGTATAGCATTTAGCAGACACCCTCATCCAGAGCTACTTTTTTTTTCATTTCATGCCTCATATTGCACGTTAACTTTACATTTGAGTATGAATACCTTTTAATTTTATTTAAAGATTTTATTTATAAATAATGAACATCCTTGATGTTGTGTTCATTAAAGAAGAGTATGGGGAAATGATGCAAAGTCTTCTTTACTTCCTAGAAGTAATAAATGGAAAGCACAATTATATATATATATATATATATATTAAAAATTGTATATATACAATTCCCACCGACCAGCTGTCTCTCGTCCAGCTTGTCCTCGGCAGCTACCGATCAGCGAGTTTAAAGACCACCATGTGCTTCCTCTCAGACACACGAAGCAAATCAACTGCATCATTTTAAACTGCTCTCGTGCTGCAGAACTCGCTCAGAGGAAGTCTTATCCGTTCCCATCACCAAAGCCCAGCTCACACACACGCACATGTTTGTCTAGTGTCGCTCTGATCGACACAGAGTGAGAGAGAGTGAGAGAGAGAGAGAGAGAGAGAGAGAGAGAGAGAGAGAGAGAGAGAGATAAGGCACGGCTAGATAAGGAGACGAGATAAGGCACGGCTACTTTTGCTAGCCAAGGACGTCTGCAGCTTCATCGGGATTCGAACGTGCGATCTCCAGGCAATAGTGTGAACGTATTTCTGCGAAGGCGTCACTTTGTAGTCTGGCCAGTCTTCAGACGCTGGCCTGCTGGGCGAGCTAAATACGATTCTTCCATCCTGCAGAACAACTCTGATAATCATCATCACATCTCACACCTACAGCCCGCAAGACAGACGTAAGTACTGACAAGATGTGTGTGTGTGTGTATGCGTGTGTGTGTGAGAGACTGAGTCAGTAAAGGGAACCGTGGCTCCGGGTTTAATGTACGCAGGAAGTGAATTCACAAAAGGCTCAGAAAGCAAGCATTAAACTCGCACGAAATTTCCTTCCCCTCACACACACACACACTTACTAACTTATTATCCTTGTAGGGTTTTCAACCTCACATCATTATTAATGCTGGTGATTATTAGAGTACGTTTATTACTCAAAGAACTCCACAAGTGTAGGCTGCGTCTCTGCTTTAATTCACGACACAAGCTGATCGACATGTGAATCTCGATGACCTGCGACCTGAACTCTTTGAACTATTTAATATTAGCAGCGAAGCCCCGCCCCCTTTCCCATCCATTCCACATGCTCCCAGAGGGGTTTGTCCATAATGGCCTCCCCACTTTACGTCTGGAGAGATAGTTTAAAATGTAAAAACAGTTTCCTATTTTTTAGGCTCAGCCCTTGTGATGTTTAAAAATGTAAAATGAATATCTTAATATTAATATCAAAATACCCAGATGTTCTTATCAGTTCTTAACTCACCTTAACAGTAAATTCACATCCGCTAATTTGATTAGAACTAATACAGTAAGTCCCTTACATACGAATAGGTCTTGAGCTCGTTCATGAGTCCAATTTGTCCAACAAACATCGTCTCGGTATTAGGATACAAACACAATCGGCTATACACAATATATAACTAACATGTTCCATGATCTCGTCCTTGCAATGTCTGGCATCTTTTCACCTCGCTCCATTCTCTCAATTATTTTCACTTTTGTCTCCATCGTCATCGCCTCTGCTTTTATGCTCGCTTCCGGACATCCTGGGACGCCCGCTGCGCGCACATGATGTGATCTAACATCCACGATTAAACGCTCACCCAGGGACGAATCTTCCAAAGTTCGTAACTCGAATGTTTGCATGTAGGGGACCTGCTGCATCTCTTATATATTTACTATAATTCACTTTTTGTACCATTCCGCTAATCTGTATCCAACATGTTAACCTTTACTTTCGAGTTCCAGCCAGTTTCTACAGTCGAGTTTCATTAATAACATCATTACATCGTTGTGCATCAGCTGGTCAGATCCATTAATAAGTAAAATCTGCATAATCCTGCGATCCAGGTAACACGAGCATGGCTCACTCAGGATTTATTTACATATTTAATATATATATATCGGGTCTGTTTCAATTTTGTGTAAGGAACCATTGTTTAATAAGTGATATCACACTCGCAGTCGTGAGGTTGTACTGAATATCAGAGCCCCATATCAACACTGAGTGAAGATTCTTGTGCGACGCTGGTTAATCAGTGTATCATCATCAACAAAATCTAAACTTACTGTGGAGGGATGCATTCTTTCAGACGAGCAAACGAAGTGACAAATTGCTCTCCATCACTGGTGATCTCTCCATCCTGAGCTGAAACAGAGAAAAACAAAAAAGTGGACTTGAGTATTTATTACACTTTATGACTTTTTGAACTCTGTCCATCAAGCATGTACATGCGCAGTACCTGAAATGACTGCTAACAACAACAAAAAAAAAAGGTAAAATAATTACAAATTTGGAACTAAATTGTTATAATTACCAGAATAAAAAAAAAAACAGCTGGAAAAAAAAATCAGACAGGCAGGGATTTCATTCAATGATTTTTACCAGACCCTCTTCAGAATAAACATCCTTAAGAGTCACGCCATGCCTCCTTAGTCATCCAAACACACACACACACACACACACACACTCAGACGCTGTCGACCTCCAAGTCTGACAGTGTGAACGTTTATCCTCTCGTTCAGCTGAGAAACACTCTCACTATTGAGCGCGTGTCGGAGTTTAAACTACAGGTAATGAGGGGACGCCAGAGAAACGTGTGTGATGTCTTCAGGAATTCTGCTGCTAATTTGTTGCTTGCTGCGGCTTTTTGCTCACTGGCAGATGTGCGTCAAACGAGGACGTCACACCGGGAGGTTTATAGAGCTCGCTGCAGGGAGGCTAAACACACGTAAACTGCGTTTATACGCCGCTGGAATTTTTCCGAAATATGGTTTATCCGCCTCTGACTAGCCTTTTCTGATGTTTTTTTTTTTTTTTTTTTGTCGAAATGCAGGATGGATGTCAGTGTTTTATTCTCTTAATGATGATTAATAAACTTCATGGACTTCAGCCTTTTTTGTTCATTTCATATCGTTCTTTAACAATGAATTTCAGCTTCAACTCTCGTTTTTTCCAATAAATATTCCAAAATGAATTACATTTTATTTGTAAAACATAATTACATTTTATTTGTATCACCTTTTTAACAATAGTCATTATCTCAAAAGCAGCTTTACAGAATTAAGAACTTATGGAAATAAACTGGAACAAAAATTTCAACTATTAGTTTGTCATCACTACAGAATTGACTTGTGGGTAATAAAAGACACCGTGGAAGAATGTTTAAATCCAAAAAGTCAACGAGTTTCGCTGGGTCGATTTTCACTACTAATTCAGTTCATTTGAAATGACACATTAAAGCGATTTATAACATGTTCTAATAATTTTTGGAAATATTTATACGTGGGCGAGTTAAAATGATCCGCACTCTGGCTGTAGATTTTATTTTGATTAATTTTAGAAAAGACAAAGTACATCATTTTTCTACATCTCCTCGCTTTTCAGTACACTTTGTCCGTCTGCCACAAAGCTTCGGTGTTCCCTCATTAAAAATGTTTTAGGCCGAGCTGCGAGCCACGACTGCGCTGCTGTCTTCAATTCTTCATCGGAAGTGAATCTTCGTCCACGTAGGGCTGCTTTTAGGGGACCGAACTAGTAAAAGTCTTAAACTTAAAACTTTAACTGGAGTGCGTATAATTTTGGACTCACCCTTATATTCTTAAATATATGCATTATGCATATTAATTGTTTTAATTAAAACATTTGTAAATGCTATTTAAAAGTTCAAAGCTAAATGAAAAAAATAAAGCCTGCATCCTCGAGCATGTACAACTCTCCAAAACTACATGTATAAAAAAAATGAATGAATGAGTAAAAAACAAAATAAAAAGATAAAAAGATAAAGATAAAAGATAATTTGTTAAACTTTTCACTTGGATTATGTTGTAACAAAGCAAAAAAAAAACTTTGAATCTTCATCAATATTCATTCAGAAATTTGTAAAAATGTAAGATTCTTTGTTATTTAATAAAAATTTTTTTTTTGCAATATCCTTCAACCCTACTTAGAAATTAACTTGATGTAGCTTTAGCTGCCGTTGCCATGGAAACAAACTCTGTCCTTCCTTGCCATTTTATTCCACAAACCCGATTCGAAATTCACCTTCATCAAGATTTCAAACAGCAAAATCGTCTCCTTTACAGGTTCGGCTGTGCGGAGCTCACGTTACAGAGCAGAGTGTTTAAACGATGATATCAATCACGCAGAGGAACGCGGAGCGCTCGGGATCGCTTTCCTTCTTATTGTAGGTGAGATTCTTCTTAAAGTCACTAAACAGGATTAAGATAAACAGCAACAACTCGCTTCTATTCCGCTCCGTTCTCGTGTTTCATGTAATCCAGGACGCGTTCAGGTATGTTTTCTGTGTGTGTTGTGGGGGGGGGGGGGGGATGACAACAAGAATGGGTTTGAGCAGAAAATGGGAATTAAACGCTTGAGGTTTGAAGTGTAGCTTTAGGGCATCGTTATTGCACACTTCAGCGTCGGCTCGTCATAGGGGTATGAAATGTGACGTAGATATCATATTACACTTTTTACAACTCTTAGACCCGTCACGGGGAATAGTGGTGTAGTGCTTCAGTAGGGGGGAAAAATTGGAACAATGATTTATATATTATAGATAAAAATTAATAAATTGTATTTTTTGTATTTTTTATGTTTTAAAATTAACAATGAAAAAGAGAATAATTTTTTTTCCTTTTACATTTTGAAAAAAAAAAAAAAGTACAAAAAGTCTAATTAACATCTTTGTTTTGGAATCTGAATTTATTGTAAAATTGATTTCTTTAAATAACGAAAAACGCAAAACACTGCCAATCAGGCGTGTGTACGGCTGAATGATCATAAACTCCTCTTTTTTGGAGCACGAATGTGTTACAGCTTACAAGGAAGTTCTGAATCTGACAACATTAAACTGTGAACTGAAATAATGCAGAAGATGTTCACTAATGATTGGGGTGGGGGGTAGATTCAGTTATGTATTGTGATTCTATGGTGTGGTGAAACATACCGACACACTGACCCCAAAATCTATATAAAATTTTTTACTATTTTGTAATTTTCTATACATTTGCATTTGAGCTGGTAAACCGTTGCAGTTCCTCTATAGTCCTATAGGTGGTGCACACATTGGCAGGCATTGCAGCATCCTGTTCTGTCCAAGTTAATTATTTGCTACGTTTGTTTAGAATTGTTTAGAATCATCATATTGAATCAGAATATTTATGGGTCGTGACGATATCATATCGGCCGTGTTTCCTGTCCCTAAAGTTCCCCCTTTTGCGGAGACTGGAAGTCCGAACATTTCTGTTTTTGAGGTTTGAAATGGTCTGTGCTGTCCGTGTTGGACAGATGGTGTAGAATATCTTCAAAGTAAGAGAAACCAGCGCTCTGACTTGCATGTAGAAGAGGGGGGACAGAAGCCCTGTGACAGAGCGTGGCCCGCAGTGTGAAATCATACGGAGGTTACTTTCACGCGTCTTAGAGGTTTGGCCCATCCTTCCAGGTAGTCATGTGAATTAGAGCAGGAGGGTGAGCCTCCGGACTGCTGATCGGAGGGTTCAGGGTTCGAGTCCCACCACTGCCTGGTCTTCACTGTTGGGTCCTTGGGAAAGACACCTCATGCAACCCAGGTCCCAAGTCCGGTTAGGAAAAAACGGGAGGATTGAAACAGGAAGAGCATCCGGTGTTAAAACCCGTGTTGGATCTTTCGGATCAAACGATCCAATGTGGGGACTCACTGGATAAAACGAATAAAACCCAAGAAGGGAAAAAGTGAATCATATAATAACTTCACTGCACTGAATGTTGGTTTTGTACATCATTAAGACAGACAGGTCATAAAGACAGACCTAGCGTGGGAAAAATAAAACCATCTGAATCCCGCCAAGTGTTTCTCAGCGTCTACTATTCCTCACGCAAACGGTTTCTCCTCCTCTGTGGTCGTTTCCACAGAGCATGTTTTCCTGTGACTCATCAGCTGAAGGGGGCGCTGGCTCCCCGGTAGGGGTCCTGCACTGTTTAAACTGCCACAGATGTAGAGGAATGCCCAAATTATTCCCACACAGCATGGAGATCCAACACAGTTCAAACTGGAGGCCGTAGGAAAGAAGAAGGTAAGAACAAGAAAACTGAGCCGTGAGTAATCCATGAAGCTTTTTTTAAAGCTATCAGCTTTTAAAAAAAAATGCCTCAAGAGAGACAGGACCTGCAGAGGCGCTGAATAACACAATCTCATTCTGTAATTCTGGAAAAACCTGCCTGTACAACATAATATCACACCCTGTTACCTGCCCTGCACACAAACAAACAAAATGACAACAGGAATTCGGCAACGCCGTCACCAAATACGTAGAAATGTCAGACTGGGTCAGCACTGATGAGCACGAGTGAGTGTCTGAGGGACACAACGGTGCTGGACCAGGACCGGACACGCTCTTAGGGTTCACTGGCAAATCAGCGACAGTTCATTTGAACACACAAACACACACAAACACACACAAACACACACAAACACACACAAACACACACAAACACACACAAACACACA
>JAQKPX010000005.1:29203428-29219999 GCA_030068255.1 Clarias angolensis | reverse complement strand
ATCCACCATCATTTTGTGGCTTTTGTAAAGTATCGGTTCAGGCACCGTTTTGGCACCGGTACCGTTTTAAAAGTATCCATTTGGCACCGGTATCGAAAAAAACCCAAACGATACCCAACCCTAATCGTTATAGCTCCTGGCAGTGACACTGTCCTCCTTAATACTTAACAGTGGTGGGAAATTGACTGTTAAATTGATTTATTTAGGTCACATAATAATTCAAACTCTACGCAGTAGCGGATAATTACGATACGCACTCGGCTCGACTTGCTTTACTGGGTGTGCGAGTGCCGGTTCCTGCTGTAAAAGTATATTTCACATTCCTCCTGATGAACCATAAACTGGCGATCACGTGAACCTCCCAGAGGACAGCGTGTACGGCGGTACGGTGATGTTCCTGTATTCCGGTGCTGTAATCCAAGGGCAGGGACATGCTTTTGTGTGGAGTTTTGATCGGCGCCGGTCCTACTCCATATCCTGTTTCTGTACGTGTTTATGTGGTGGGGTTTTACCCTCCAGCTACACTGAACATGACTTTGGCTCACTAAGGAAGTGGCTTTATAAAAGCCAGGTTGGTGATGTTGATTCAGGTGCCTGGGCAACGTCCTTATTCCAACTCCGTCCTTTTAGGTTCTTGTTTCCTTTTCTTTCAAGAGCTAAGAAAAAAAAAAAAAACCTGTACAAATTTAATAATCACCGCTCCTCCTCCTCCTCCTCATCCAAAAATACCCTAAAACCCCCAAGTAAGGTCACAGTACACAGAGTAGAGAAGCTAAAACAGCACACCCTCCCCTGCTCCCAGCAGACCGGAGGCCTAGACTGACTCCATAAGCCGCAGTCACGACACCATGACATCACGGCAGGTCTCATATATTCCTGACAACAGATTGGACACGCTCCGAAGCTGAGGGCAAGGGGGGAAGAAGGTGAATGGGAAGAGAGAGAGAAAGAGAGAAAGCACCTGGGACATCGGGTGGAAATAAAAAACATTCATACACACCGGATCATTTCCTGTGGATAATCATAGCCCTTGAAGTGTATCTGGTGCTCATCAAGCTCTGAAGTATTTCTGCCATTATCAGGAGGCAGACACCCGTTCCCGTGCTCGCGGTTCCCGCATTCTTCACCTTTCGCTTTTCTATCCCTCCGAATACACTGCGGATAAGATTACGCAGACGAAGGAGCTGCTAGAAACGTCCGAGATGAAATAACCAGATTACGGGAGGTTTAGTCACTGCCCTTGCATACTTTCGTCTCCCCTGAGGATTAGCGCTTCTGTGAGCGTTAAATATTTTGCGTTGTTAGAACGCTAACCTTCCGGAGCTGGTAGCGAACCGCTTCCCGACAGATTCCTGTTGTACGTTTTATTTATATTTGTTGCTTAAAAGTATAAAAATCTTACAGTTGAAAGGATTTAACACGTCATAATATACAGCGGGAGAGGTGTTGGTGGTGGTTGTGTGTGTGTGTGTGTGTGTGTGTGTGTGTGTGTGTGTGTGTGTGTGTGTGTTTGTGCCCTGAGACGGAGCGTACCCTGCTTTGTGCCAGTGTGACCCCACACAGGCTAAACCCTATAATTCACTGGATAGAAAAAAAAACGTTGGCACAATTTAATTTTTTTAAGTGTGATATACGAGGACTAAAACACTACAGGACAGGCAGAATGATCACCTCAGGCGTGGAAACCGTAACGGCTTCATGTCGGGCGACACTGCGCCACCCTGCCGTTGATGACTTTTCTACGATGGCACACCAGGTCGTGTTCTTCCACTCCTTTAAAAACTGCTGTAAATGAAATTTATTTATCTTCTCATGGGGGTGTATAACCTTTCACACTCCAGCTCCAACAAGAAACTAAATCATTGTGCACGAACTTTCCCGCTAAGCTTAACCCTGAAAACAGAAAAATGAATCAGAACCGCAGTCTCCATACGCGTCCCCGTGACCTCCTGTTCACCTCCTGTCCAGCTGACTCTCAACGACGACGTGGTGACAAACAACATTCATATCCGAAACATTCATAAAGAACAGATGCGGAGCGATCGCACGCTGAATCGATCGCCTCTATCGCCGCGGGCGGAGGGGAAACTCTGTGACGTCGCGCTCTGGACCGTCCTCCAGCTGCTTTCAAGTTTACTCACCGCTGTAGGGCACGGCCTCCAGAGACGCAAACTTACCCGCAGTGCACGCGGTCTTCCTCTAGCGTCATTTCCCATGTGAGAGAAAGAGAAAAAAAAATTAAAAAAGAGAGAGAGAGAGAGAGAGGGGGGGAGAAAAAAAAGACGTGTCTTTAAACAAACTGGACCAGATCCTAAGAAATGCCAAAAATGCCACGTGAAGACGGAGTCCGACGCGGCCCTGCGGCCCGTAACATTCCAGTGTTCCGAGCCCCACTTAAGAAAACACACACTACGTCAGGAGGCAGGAAAAGGGGAGAAAGAACGAACATTAAAGACATTAATAACAGGCGAGTTTCCACCCAGCTGACCCAGACATCCCTTTTAAGGGCAAACAGTTCAGATTCCACTTTTCACTGGATTCCAGAAATACCTCGGAACACACAAACGGAGCGCCAACGTTTCGACTCATCTTGAGGTTTAAGTGCGCGCACACGCACACACACACACAAGAAACGTGGGGAATCACAAAAAAAAAAAAAAAAAAAAAACAATCAAAAGTCAATTGCTTTCTTCTCTTTCTTTCCTCCTTTCTCTTTTTCTTTCCCTTTTGTTCTGCACCTCCTTCCCTACATGCTCCTCCTGGCACTCGGCCACGTGTTAAACATGTTTAAGAGTTTAACATTCTCTCCGTCTCGCTCCAGCTGTGGATCTACGCTCCCTACAGGGAACAAAACAGCATTCTCACACACACACACACACACACACACACACAGGTTTTCAGCCTTTTCTTTTGCTTCACGGACAATCTGATTATCGATGGTGTTGGGGAGAAAAGAAGAAAAAAGAAAAAAAAGACCCAGAAGTCTTTTCCGCTACTCCGAAACTTCACAGATTTTCCACTTTCTCCGAAAAAAAGAAGAACAAAAAAATAAATAAATAAAAAAAAAATACATACGCATGGCTAATTTGAGCTTCCCAGAAAATAATCCGTCGCAGTCCAAAGACCTCGAGACTGCAGTTGTTGGAGCGCATTTCTAATATGTGCCAAATTTAGTCGCGGTCGAGCTGTAATAGTTTCTGACTGGAGCTATGGTCAGAAACTCTCTTCCTGGATTTGTACCTTCAACAGTTTGGTTCCAAATCAATTTTTGCAATTTTATTATATTTTTTTTCCTCCAAAACAGCGCCTTGATTCTCTGGATTAGGTCTTCTGAACGTTTGGTTTGGAATCCGAGTGCGCGCACACACACACACACACACACACACACACACACACAGAATCTCCAGGAGGATTGCTAATCACTGGTGTGGCAATTTTATTCCAAAAATACGCGGCCGGTGTTAGCGTAGCCTCCTCTGCACACTACTGAGCGTAATTAGAAACGGACTCTGAGCAGCGCTATTAGACACAGCTGCCTGGAGAAACGCCGTCCGGCAGCATGTGGAGGAAATGATTAGGCCCTGGTGTCCTCGTACCGTTGTGCTCTGCGTGTGTGTGAGAGAGCGATAAGAAGGAAACGAGTTGCAAATTCAAACCTGATGGAGTCCTCGAGCTGCTCCGGCGCTCTCAGTGTTTTTTTTTTCTTTCTTCGTGAAGTCTTCACGGTACGGGGGGTGGGGACGGGGTGTATGACGTCAACGAGGTGGTAATGTCACGAATAACACGCTGGGCATCTGGGATTTCGGCGGCTGTTTGTTGACCGGAATATCTGACACTTTGGAGATTGTTTATCCATTCATTTGTCATCTGTCTGTAGTACTCGCTCTTTACGAGTTCCGCCGTGAAATCAATTACATAAGTTCAGTTCGATTCATTTTTACAACTTCAAGAATCGATTTAGTTTTAAACTCGACCTGAAAATCAACAATAACCCTGACAATATACAACTTTTGTAGACAACTTTTGTGGACTTTATAGGTGCTCGGTGCAATACCGCCATCTACAGGACTGGAGCGAGGTGCAGAAGATTGACAAATTAACGCTCTGTACTAGTCACGAAATTTTAACGGTAAACAAGTAAAGTTTCGCAGCACTTCATTACTTCCACATCATCTATACCGCTTCATCTTGTACACAGGGTCGCGAGGGCCTGGAGCCTAAACCAGGTGGGGTACACCCTGGACTAGGTGCCAACCCATCACAAGGCACACACACACT
Source organism: Clarias angolensis (assembly GCA_030068255.1). Taxonomy (NCBI): domain Eukaryota; kingdom Metazoa; phylum Chordata; class Actinopteri; order Siluriformes; family Clariidae; genus Clarias; species Clarias angolensis. The sequence goes on along the minus strand of JAQKPX010000005.1, from coordinate 29,215,721 downwards.
ATGGGCAATCTTAGGAACGCCAATTAGGCTAATCCGCATGTCTTCAGAGTAATGGAGGAAACCCTGAGTACCCGGAGGAAACACGCAAAGCATGAGGAGAACACGCAAACTCCAAGTGTGTAACTCCCACTGCAGCTCAGTGTTCTTCAAAGACTTGTACTTTCAGTAGTTTTTAATACTTCAAAATCCTGAAAGAAACACACTTGAGCTAAACGTTAGCGCTACTGAATCGACACGAACATCACAGCGCGCAAACATCAGGAAGAGGCCGCAAAAATTCCAAAATACGCCTTTCAGAAAGCTTAACGTTAAATATTTTCTAAACACATTTTATATCTTCACTTCACATTCAGACACTCAGAGCCAATGTGCATGTCGGAGAACCATATTATTATTCTTTTTTTTTTTTTACACTTGCAGGGCGAACATCTGGCTTTCTGCTCCGCTGCACCTCGACTGTGGAACTCTGTATCTGTGGACTGTTGATGCTTTTAAATCTTAAAACTTATCTTTTTATCAGAGCTTTTGGGTCGAATTAATTTGTAGCACTTTGAGATTTGCTTTAAATATAAAGTGCATTATAAATAAAACTTTTGATTATTATTATTATTACTATTATTAATTATTATTATTAACATTTTAGACTCCAACAAACACACGTACAAATACTTGCTTCTAGGCGCATCTTGGCACTTATTGCTGCTGACTTGCTTAACCATGTTAGGTGACCCATGTTAGGTGACCCATGTTGGGTCATAAGTAAAATGATCGATCCTTTTCCTAAAATATCTTCAGCCTCCTCCTACAGAGTGAGCAGAGTTCTTCCTCTTACACGGATCACTGCAAATTCTTCAGGTATTTACTAATATTAAAATACTCAAACGTACCAGAACTGAACGGATAAACTACCCCGAGACATGAGGGACACTTTGTGCTTTGACGTGCTGCAAAACTCACACCCGGCCTGATCAGGAGACAGAGCGGGGTTAAAATGTAAAGCCCCGCCCACTAAGAAAACTTGTAGGACAAAGAGAGACAAACCAATATGCACATGCTCCGGAAGAAGTTCCAGGATATTGTACATGATTTACAGGTTAGCGTCAGGGAGCTGCTATCAATATGCGAGAGCCTCCCGGGACAAGCGGGAGAGGTAGGAGTTCTGTACGGTGGGAAGCGCTCCTGCCATCCATCTCCAGGTTCCTAGATTAAATTTTGAGCTTGTGTTACAGCCTGTGCAGTGTTTAACTCTTATTAAGATCTAAAAACATTAGATTTAGACTAGATTAAGATTTCGCTTTGTAGGTCATTTCATCTTAAAACCAACGTATGGCCACATTGGGAAGCAACCTTTTAAAAAAAAAAATTTAATTTTTTTATCAACGACTACATTTAACGTCCCATCGATACCAAACACATGGAGGTAGACTGTTTGACCCCAAGTGTGAACGAGTGTGTGCCAACCCAGAATCGCAGGATGTATATTATAGTATATTCCTACCTTGTGCTTAGTGTGTCTGGGGTAAGTTTTTCGCTCCACAGGGAATAAATGAATGTTTCATGTGCTTCCATTAGGAGAAAGGATGTACATGTTGGACGAGCGCCAATTAGCCACATACTGTACCAGGACGTCATACAATACGCTTTATACACTCGAGCCCTTCTTCTCTCTCGTTCTCAAACCGTTATAACCAGAGACGGGTTAAAGAGATGATACAAGAGGTTATAGAACACCTATTTCACTTCCTAATTTTCACAGGAAGAGCCATTAGAAGCCATGAACCGACTGCACACGGACAGGTTTCCAGCAGCCGACGGTGTAAAGGGCAGAGTCGGCACATTGCGTGATTATATTTTCTCAGGAACTATAAGGAAGTTGACACAGCATGACATGTTTGTCATATTCTCTCTCCCTCTGCTTTCTGGCCGGGAACGAGAGAAGGGTGTGTGTCGGTGTGTTGTGTGTTGAGTTTTCCTGCTTTTAGGTAAGTCAGTTTGTCCAGGATCTGCTGATGTGGAATGATGGCTACGTGTGCGTGTGTGCGCGAGCGAGCGAGAGGTGTCTGGCGAGCGTGCAGGATCTTGTTCAGGTGCGTCAGCTGCTGCAGCTGCGGAGACCGTGTGCGTCTCTTCGACAGACTCGCAGACGTCTGTCTGACTCTACTGCCTCAGATGGGTTCTCAGGCCCTTTCTGCATGAATGTTGGGTCAAGGTCAAGTTGTGATGTGATTGCTTTGAAGAAGGTTGTAACACATTTACGGTCTGATGCTCGGACATTCTGCATAGATTATATAAATTAAATCTCTATTTTAAAATGCATATATGCTTCTTCATCCCCTGTAGCGAACGCATGGTGCGGGTTCTGCGAGAAGAAACGTTTTGGGATTTTTTTGGGAAACGATCAGAGCGGCCAGGCTTGTTTGAGCTCGCAAAGTCTATGGTAAAGAAAAATAAACACTCTTTACAGCCATGGTGAACAGAAAAGCAGCTCACATGATGAACCTCGAGAAAAAACAGCAATCGGACACCAGAGTGAGACAAGAGATGATCTACTGCAACCAGTCCGGCGTCAACAACAGTCAAAGGAGCCGAGATCATAGTTTTTATGTTTCTAGAAGCTCTGTAGAAACTTGTCAGGTAAAAAACCGCTAAACATGAGCTAATTTATTCTCTCACACACACACACACACACACACACACACACACACACACACACACACACAGGCAGTAATGTGATTAGTATGAAATGCGTACATTATACGTGGGTGGTGCTTAAACCGGTAGTTAGTGGGCGACGTTTGCGTTTTTGGGAAGTGAAACCGGGTGGGAAACTTCAGAAGATCTTCCCCACTTCTTATCATGAAAAGACACATCTGAGGTGTGAACGGCTGTCTTTCAGCTGTCCACCCATTAATAGCAAGTGTGAACCTCAGACCAATCCGCAGGTCCACGAAAAAAGAAAACAAAAAAACCCTGAATCCTACCTGTTATGACACAAGTTGGCACCTTTGATGATGTTATGCAGAAACCTGTCTCTCAAGCAGCTTTAACATGAAACGACTGGAGAGACCTAAAACTTCTACTGAATGTAAATGTCCGGACGCTTTTAATTAACTCTGTTAAATATTTTTCACTATCTGCTGATTTTTATCCCTGTACTTCTAATATGATGTTTCCATGGTAACAGCTTATCAGCAAACTGCCACCGTGTGAGTGAAATAAAACACTGCAGAGACAAATAATAATTTTCGGGACGGTAAGCGTAATCCTGCCGATGGTGCGGTTGAAACAGGACGCCCGAGGGTTTTGTTAGTTATTTAATGCCGTGCAGAGACAAAGCAACAAAACAGAAAGTAAACCTACCAAGAATAGTTAGGACGATCTAAAACAATAATAGCGCTCAAATCTTTCCGCGCGCACGTAAGTCTTAGTTTAAGCTTCATTTAAGGGACACCAGGTTCAGAGGAGGACCTCATTAGCGGGCGCTCCCAGGTGGAATTCCATTTCTTGGCGCTGATCCAGTATCCTCGCTGAGTGAAATGCGATAGCGTCCTACCGAAAGAGACATAAAAAATACGCAGCACCTCGTACAGTAGGACAAGTCTGGACCGGCAGAGCAACTAATGAAATTCAGACAGATTAAACTTTTGTTTCAGTTTAATTCTCAGATTAACCCTTAGTTCGTTGTGATATATATACACGTTCCCGGGGCACAAGATGTTCTTAAACCACGTTTTGTCCAGGAACTACGGACGGGCGGCACGGCGTGTGGAAAAGCAATCAGCACGGTGGCTGCTGAGGAACAGGCGCAGAGGGAGGACACGCGGCAGTGTGCGAAGAGCAGACAGAAAACGGCACGGACGCTCGGGAGAAGAAGCAGGAACCTTGACGTGTTCTTTGGCCCGCATACTCTCACTCGTGCACACGTGTCTTCACACACATCCTGTTCAAACACACAAAAGGTCACCGGTGCCAGTCATACAACCAACAATAATCATTTGTTCGGGGAGTGAAATTTGACCTCCGAGTGAGATTATGACAGTAGCAGTGTTGACGCAGATGAAAGATAAGGGCTTACGAGACGACGACGGCGGCGGGCAAACAGAAAGAAGAACGATAACCGCAAAAAAAGCGAGGAGCGCTCTCAGAACACCCGCAGACTCGACTGATATGGAGCTGCTCGTACAGACGGTCGAGGCCAAGTGCATGTTCAGACGGGTTTTCTAATTAACGTTTGTAGCACGGTTTCAATCAGAACTGACAGATCAGCAGCCAAAGCGAGCGTGAAGCCAGTGGAGAGTTAAACCTGCATCTCACACAGTGTCAAGGCACCGGACCTGGAATTCGATTAGACGTGAATAAGGTGACGATTTGTGCATGTTGATTATCGGAACATGTAATAAACAGCAGGTTCATTAGAGTTCAGCCAGGGTGCTGTTATCAGTTCCAGATGTGAATATCTCAAACAATCATCACGGAAGTTGTACTTATTATTCAGCTTGGAGTTCTTATAGTTATTAACTGTCCTGGCTCGTCACAAGTACACCTGTGGATCATAGGGAGAGCGCCGACTGGATTCAACTAGATTTATGGCCACTGAGATTTTCCGTTCATTTCATTACCACTAACGTTATTATATTCTTAAAGATTTCGAAGTATTAAAAACTACTAAAAGTATCTAATAAGCATCGAAATGCTGTGATTTTGTTGACTGTTTCAATGTGAGGTTTCATACAAAGCACAAATCTTTTTTTTTTTTTTTTAAATAAAAAAACCACTAAAATAAACAAAAAAAAAAGTGCTACTTTAACAAAATATGAGTATTTGTCGAAGATAGAAGCTGTTTCTGTTGTAGTAAAGTAAATGTAACATTTGTTAAAAAAAAGTCAATAATTTAACTGATCAATTCACCAAGAGATCAATTAAACTGCATAATAAATTAAATCACACAGCTCTAGCAACTAGAAATATAAACCTATTAAAAAAAAAACAAGTTAAAACTCCAAGCTTTACGACATTTCAGTTCATCAGGCAAACATGTCCCATAGAAATGGCCTAGCGTAGATTAGTCTGTGTGTATATATATATACTTTCCAACACTGTTCAGTCAGCCAGGTCCGGCGTGCAGCTTAAACATGCACACACACGCACTGGAGCTGCTAACTTTAGAGTCTAACTGGAAAACCATCAGTAGTTCAACCTTCATGTCTGAAACAGGTCAAGGCAGGTCTCCTGCTTTCTTTCTCTTTGCTTTTCTCCCTCCCTCCCTGTTTTATGAGTCCCAGCTGACTGATTAGCCTGATGTAGCCGTGTTTGAAGCTACTGTTGGAACTTTAAGGACCGTTCACTTGCACAGAACCTGACATTACCCAGGTCTTCATCGTCTCGGAATTCTAAAACAGCAATCTGCTGGAGTTAAGCTGTCCAAAACACACACACACACACACACACACACACAGAGAACCTTGTTCAGGTAGCCTTTTAGTACTGGAACCAACCCGAATCTTAATTGGATTTAGCATAATGGATTAAACTAAATATCGTTCCAGCATCTAATCTAATTTGTTTTAATGCTACAGGGTCCAAACATTCAGTTGGCATATTTAGTGCCAATGCGTAACAGAATTTATACTGTCTTTTTCCTTTAATGATAACGTCAATCTATTGAAGAGCAATCTCTAAATACGAGTCGTCCCTCAGTCCTGTCCACACCCCATGACGAGCGCCATTATATAAGTGAATTTCATTGAAATGTTAAATCAGCACTAAATTATAAATCTACAGTAGTGTAGTCTTTTTTTGTTTTTTTCCTCTCCCATGTCTCGTTCCAAATATTAATTCCTACTTGAAGCTCTTAAAGCAGCTGGTGGGACTCGTCATGCCAGTACAAGTTCCAAGCTTTAATTACTTAAACAGAATGGCCCTGATGTCCTTTGTAGAAACCGTGACATTCCTTCATGCAACAGACATTTTCATTTACCTACAAGACATATTTGGTTTATTGTACTCTATAAAATACTGCAGGATGTCGAATACATCTACCACAGATGTTCCTGTTACACAGGCTGTGAAACGTTTTATTTCACGTTCATAAACTCAAGACATTCCGCACTGACCTTGACAGAATGAAGAACAATCTGTGCGTCTTTCAAGTGAGACAAACGAGTCATGAGAAGAGCACCAGCCAGATCTTTACTAACCTGAGGTGTAGGGACAGTGGGGAGGGTGAGGTGACGTACGCGGTGACCGGCCCACCTGCCGAGTGATATCTCATGTAAGCACGTTAAAAGATGCAGGTTCGAAACAAAACATGTTACCTTCTATAGCTAGCAATGTGGATACATCACAACCACGTTATGTTCAGGTATCTCATGGTCATGGGGGTAACCTGACAGAGGAAAGAATGACACAATGACAGATCACGTCACCTGTGACAGATGCACACTTACTGTGTGTATATATATATATATATATATATATATATATATATATATATGGCCTAGACCAGTACATACTTCCACCAGGTTCTGAGTCTCCGTCAGTCACCTCGGTATCCTCATCAACACGTAAGCAGAACTTCCACTGACACAATTATTAACGCAGGCTTGTGGAGACTCGTCAAATATCGAAATCAGACCTTCCTATGCTTGCGGTCTCCACCAAGATAACCCAGATGTATGTAAATACATGCTTCCTACAAAAACTAACGAATATTCCCATCCTTGTGGTCTTATTCACAATAAACAAGAAATAAACATGTAAATTCGCCTTATTAGCCTTGTGAGGACCGACTTTAGTTATTAACTCAGGCTTGTGGGGACGCGTCAAATGTCACATGAGATCTTACTATCCTTGTAGTCTCCACCAAGATAACCAAGATATAAATTCATGCTTTACAATCTTAGTGAGGACCTTTCAATGGAATAATTATTAACAGTCTTGTGGGGACCAACTAAACATCCCATCAAAAACTACCAGATATTCCGATCCTTGCGGTCACCATCAAGATAACCAAGAAATATGTAAATAAATGCATTACCATCCTGGTGAGGACCTTTCATTGGAATAATTATTAACGCAGATTTGATTGGACCAGCTAAACATCTCTAAAACTAAACTACAGATATTCCTGTACTTGTGATCACAATACACAAGAAATAAGCATGCAACCTTGCTTCAGTACCTTTTTATGGACTTTTCATTGCCTTGGTTATTAACGCAGGCTTGTGGTGACTCGTCAAACATCAAATCAGATCTTCCTATCCTTGTGGTCTCCACCAAGACGTACATGAATAAATGCTTTACCATCCTAGTGAGCACCTTTTACCGGAATAACTCTCAACACAGTTTTGTGGAGACCAGTTTAACAATCCCACAAAACCTACCATATTTTTACCCATTCACGACAAGCAAGTAATAAACACGCAAATTTTTCTTATTCCCCTTGTGATGACCTTTCATTGACAAAATTATTAAACTGACTAAAACTCTCAGATACTCCTGTCATATCCACAAGCCACATCTGTAACCTCAGTAAAAGTGACCAAGATTTAAACATGTCCACACCAATGTCTTGTAATCCTTACGAGGACCTTCTATTGACAAGCATTGTGGGGACCGGACATAATAACCAGTTTCACACTGGACTGGATTGTAAGACTAAGGTAAGTTTGTCACATAACACCCCCCCCCCCTCTCCAAAACAAGTACAGTTAGGTGGGCGGTTCTGGTTTAGCAGTTACAGTACTTCTGAGGACCGGGGTGTTTATTCCGGTTACTCAGTGAAGCAAACAAGCTGCAGTGTTAAAATGCAGCTTAAAAAAAGAAAACATACCCACGGCTTTATATGTTAACACACATGGAAATTGAGGACGAGCCTACAGTTTGAAGACAGAGAGACAGATTTGCTGATTGCGAAAGTCCTCGCATCTCTAATCAGCCCGTCTTGCACTGTAATTTCCATTTAGCAGAACGCCAGCGGTGCGCGCCAGGCCTCTGCCAACTCTGCACACACACACACACACACACACTCTCTCTCTCTCTCACACTGCGACAAACAACAACAACAACTTACAAACTAAACTACACCCCTAAGAGACCCCCAGGCCACCCCCCCCACCCTCCTCCTGCCCTCTTGTTACTGTAAGAATCCTCAGCAAACTGAAACAAGCGCAGGAAGGTAAATGGGAAAGATCAGAGGTTGGATTATTTTACTCCAGACCAGAAGTCTGTCTGATCTTTCCGTGTATGAAAATGTAGCAAATAGGGAAACACATTTAAAAGATCAAAAGGATTCTTAAAAATATTCCACAGTGTCAGTAAAGGCTCCTCCAGGCTGGTTTACACACACACACACACACACACACCACCAGGCTTTAGCGCAAAAAATCCTTCCGAAATCCGTGTGAGATCGTGTAGTCACACACACACACCGGCGCGGTGGTTTTTCCGTCCCGCTGCAGCAGGAAGAAGAATCCGGAGGGGAAACTAAACTTACCGCCGGAGTGGAGCTGAGCGCCGCGGCGGGAGAGAAACAGTAGAAATACATAAATATAAAACGGCGACCCGATCGGACTCACCTGGACACGTGACCGATGATAATTCCCATTCAATTAATTCTTTAATTAATGAGGTAGCTCCGCGGCGAACAGCTCCGGCTGGGAACGCGCACACACGCACAGTCTCCCTCACACACTCTCAGACCGGCACATTCCTCGCAGCTCCAGACAATGAGAAAGAAAAAGGTTGGCTTTCTTCAGCTCGTGAAAAACACAAGCCCCGCCCCTTTACCCGCGTTACACCGCCGAGGAACAGGCGCCCTGCCCCGGCCCGAACAGACCCGCCTCCGCCGCGGACACACAGCCAGCAGAGCCGGAGCTCACAGCTCACACTGCAGAACGACTCTTTAGTCGAGGAATCGACTCCAGATACGACTCCGGGATTCGAACCTATAATCACTTTTCATACCAATATATTTTAATTAGGGTTATTCTACAAACATTCTGGAAAGTGCTGTCACTTTGTGTTTTTGCTCATGCCAGAATCATTTAAACTTCACATAACACACACACACACACACACACACACACAGGTTTATCTTCAGAAAATATAAACAGACAAAACACAGCACTGGTGCTGATTTTATTATTTTGTAATGTTATACAATACAAAAAATGTATGGAAGTGACCGATCTCGGTTCAGCCAGTTTCGAGAGGTGATTTTATATGTCCCCCAAAAATGGCAATTTTTCAGCGTTATACTGTCTCGCTTCAAAATCATTTGAAATGCAAATACAAATTTTTTGCAAATGTTAAATATTTCTTGATGAGTATTGGTACTAAAGCTGGTGTAAGCCTTCAGAAGCATATGACCTGTAAAAATTCAAATTGTTGCTTAAATAAACGTTTCCGTGCAAAATGAAGAATGTTTCCCCACCCCGCCCAAATTTCTAACAACAGTGATTTTGTTTCAATCCTCCAAATTAAACACACACACACCATATGTTATGTGGCCATAAAACATAGAAATCTGCAAAAAAAAAAATGTCTGTAGTGTCCGTAACCATGTCAAATTCATGTCACAATATCTAAACAATTTTTCATTTTAGAATAATACACTTTTTCAGGTTTATGTATTTTCATGTGAAATCTAAATTGGGTTTAATTTGGGATTAACAGAGTTTAATCTGAATGACAATTAAGATCATTGAAAGATTTGATTTAAAAAAAAAAAAGTTCCTGTCTGAAAATGCACTTTTGCACCTGGATTAGACACTTTTTTAGCACCATGTTTTGGCTGATGGTATGACATACATTGTATTACTTTAAATACATTGTATTACTTTAATGTTCAAAATCTTTATAATTGTAGCATTGTTGTCCATCATCAAAAATTAGAGATAAAAACTACATCTAATAATTAATTGGTTTTGACATAATTAGAAATCATGTGCTACACATGGAAGCCATTTTGTAAATATTTTAGATTTTTCTCTAAATTGTCACTGGTGTAACCATCAATGATGTTAACAGGAAGAGAACTAACACAATATATTAAATGTTTTTTAAAAGAATGCATTAAGCTCTACTTTTTGTAGAATCATAAAGTTATTGCTACTAAAGAAGTTCTATGTGTGAAAGAAGAAATATATTTCAGGAGATTTATATCACCCAAATTCCACCTTTTCTGAATAGAATAACCCATTTCAAATTTCGGACACTTGTTTATATATATTTTTAAATAAACACATGTACTAATACATTAGTGACAAACTGCAGTTAGCAGCATAGTCTGGAAAGCAAACGCTAGCTAACCCGGCTAATCAGTGTTAACTTTAAACCTCTACTTCTGTAGTTGCTCAGGTTTTATCAATAACGACAATTTAAATGATGAAACAGTTAGTAAAGTATGGTAAATATATCTAAAAAGCTACTAGATGTCCAATTACTAATATGTATGTGTGTGTGTGTGTGTGTGTGTGTGTGTAGTGAATAGAGACAGCTAAATCTTAAACCTAAAAACTTTAGCTTTTAACATTTTTATTCTGTCTTCTCTATGAGCCGAATATAACTGATTCAGAATCTTTAGAATCGATTCCCATTCCTCAATAACCTACACTGAAAGAATCGACTCTTTTTTAGTGTCGACTCTTACCCTTTAGGTTATGCGGAAAAAAGCGATCAGAGATTCCTGAAAAATGCTGCTGAATCATGATTGTCTGGATAAATGGATTATAGGACAAACTTTAGCTTTGCATATACTGTAGTATGCCCTAAGGTCTCGTAGGTTTGTGTTTAGATAGATACCCAATGTAGGTATTTAAACCTTGGGAAGAATATCTTCTTAGAAAGAGCATATTTTCAGTGGGTACAATACAAAAACCATAAACACATTCGTAATTGGTTTCCTGGTCAGGACTCAACTGGATGCAGAGTCTTATCGCAGGAACACTGAAAGTGAGAAAATAGGAATAAAATCATGGAAAACTCTAAATCATGAATGCACCGCTGCCTTCATTTCTTCATCAGACCTGAACCTTCGTCCTTGTAGAGCTGTTTTCAGGCGACCAAACAGGTGAAAGTCCGATGGAGTGAGATCAGGGCTATAGGGAGGACGCTTTAAACTAAGTTTTTGCTGTGTGGGCAGAAGTGTGCGGACGTGCATCGCCATGCGAGATCACATTGCTCTTGGATATCAGTCCTCTGTGTTTAATCTGAAGTTTAGGCTTCAGCTCTTTAATAAGCCTCTCACTGTAATGGGCACTGTTGAGTGTTGAACCTTTTTCCTGATAATGTCCCAATACTTCTGGCCCTCGAGAATCCCAGAAAACTGTAAGTTTTGATGATTTTTCCAGCTGATGGTTGACTTTTGAACTTTTTCTCGGGTCAGCGATTGAGGTTGTTCCAGCTCCATACTCCGTGTCTCGTCAAGAGTATTGATTCTCTTAACGAAACTTTCACCTTCCTTAGAGTATCGCTTCACATTTTGCTTGCAGATATCTGAAGACTATTTAAGCTCTTCTGTGAGTTGTTTTGGCACCAGATTTACCCTCAGACCACAAAAACCCAAATCACTGCATGCTGCTCTTCTTTTGTGCAAATCACAAGTGGGGTGTCCAACTTGGCAAAATGGTAGACAGGCTCTAACAGGCACAAAATCTGCATGCAAGACGCAAGAGAAGACAAAAGCCAGTATAAAGTGGTAGCACTGAGTCTTACATGCCTCAAATTGGACTCTAACTGAGAGACAACCGAGAGAAAACTGTGCCATATCAACAATTATTTTTAGCTCCATGTATGTGGAATGTCTATCACATTTATCCCTTTGTAAGCTCTCACTATAAACGTAATAGGCTATTAAAGCTGGTGATTTGCTATGCAGCCAGAATGACTGTTGGAGCTGCTGTTATAGAAAATTAATGAATGTTTCTGAGCAATCAGGACTGAGACTTTAAGAGTGCTGTGGTGTAAATGTATTGGCTTTAACTTATTTCGTTCTACTATAGTTTTAACAGGAACTTTCCACTTTAGCAATAGGAAGTATGGTTTTAGGCAGGGATGGAACTATGACACTTTAAATCATTTTATTGCTCTTTTGTTACCACATTCACATTTTAAGATTTTATGAGCCTTAGGATTCTTTTCTTGGCACATACAGAAAATACCAGTTGAATTGCATAATCTTTAGCACCTCCAGGGTTCAGGCTTTGATTCCTGCCTCAGGTCTGTGTGTGTGTGTGTGTGTGTGTGTGTGTGTGTGTGTGTGTGTGTGTGTGTGTGTGTGTGTGTGTGTGTGT
>JAQKPX010000005.1:29184825-29201980 GCA_030068255.1 Clarias angolensis | reverse complement strand
AGTAAAGTATAGATACCCAAAATTTCTACTTAAGTAAGGTAACAAAGTATTTGTACTTCGTTACTTGACACCTCTACGTACTACTAACATAATGAATATTTTCTATAACTGCTACTATACATGTAAAAACTCCCTTTATTTCTCTATAAATAATGCCCGGCTACACTAATGCACTTATCCCAGTGTTTCACTAGTGCTTGGACACCGTCAAGGTAGAAAGTTGTCTCAGTACGCTGGAGCCACGATCGCACTGCCTGCTTCACGTCTGAAACACCGGCCTCCCAGGAACTCCTTTAATGGTTTTTCCAAACAAGTGGAAATGTCTTGGAGTGAGGTCAGGACAGCTTGGGGGATGTGGCAATAACTTTTTAATTTTTGAAACTTGTGTCCATTTTTCAAGTAGTAAAATTTATTTTCATTTGATTATGTTAGTGGTGAGTTACTTCCACTTCTAAGTGAGTAGGATTTTGAAACGTTATATATACACTAACTAAAGTTTAATTTCTCAGTACTTTTCCACTGCTGACTGCTGTTAATGTAGTCCAAATACTAGCGGTTACCACTTCCTGTTTACTGAAGCGACGTAACCAAAATGACTCAACTGTGATTATTTAGCTAGATTCCATACCACTGAAGTCATATGGAACGCTAGAAGGAAGGCTAAACCCATTTGGATGACCATAATAGGGCAGTTATGTACATAGAAAGCTAAAAGATGTGTGCTCATAGAACGGGTATTTAAAAAGCCTGTTCTTGTTAGCCTTATATGTGACACAGGACAATGTTCATTAGCGCAAATGGTCATCTTGTACTATGCATATTACGTATCTTTATTACAAACTGATTGTTTTGCATAAACACTTGTTGTAGGGAAACGCTGCAATCGATGATTAGTAGGTCACATGATCATAACAGTTATTTGTAATAGTTAGTGGCTTAACTACCTTTATAGTAATATGGCTGTAGCTAAGCTTTTTTAAAATTTATTTTTATTATTATTACAAAATGCCCCGATCCTGTCACCAGTTTACTGGTTCGTGTTATGGCTGACTGGTGTATAATTGGGTAGGACGGATAACTTTAGAAACCCAATTCTAGCTATTTAATTCAGTGTTATATACTTTATAATGTATATAATAACTGTATATAATAACGTTAAGCATGTTAGCCTTAACTAACTAGTTGCATTCCTTCACCTTTTCATATAAAGCTAATCCAGTTCAAACAAGGCTCTGTATCAGTTTAAGGAATTGATTGATTCTACTATGCATTCACTTTAACATACTGTAAATGCAGAACAATGATCTGAACAACACGGATCTGAAAAAGCTGACATTGCTTTTGTGTTTCTTGTAAGATGAAGATCAAGAAGAAGAAGAAAAACACACGCTGTGGGGTTAGTAGGCTCTCCTTTTTTATCTCCAACAGGTTGACAGGATGGCTTCTTCAGAATAAGGTCCTCCAGTCGATAAAAGGTTTAAATGTTTCTTGCAGAGGCTGAACTTTATTATTGAACGTGCCTGAACAGGACCAGCAGCAGATGGAGATTATATAAAACACTCAGGCGGTACGGAGGAGGCAGGAATAATACATCAGCTAGAGAACAGAGTTAAACATTATTGTAGAACATTTACTTCTAATGTAGGAGTTGTAATCACACTTATCACTGCTCTTGTGGATTACAGATTACATGCTGATTCTTAACCAATTTCATACAAAAATCATAATATTTAACAATACAGTTATTAGGTTTTGTCCCCGAGTGTAGACGTTTGATTCAGGTTAAACACTTTGACCTTGACAAGTATTCTAATAATAATAATAATAATAATAATAATAAATGAAAAAATGACAAGATGAATGTGAGTAATATTAATATAATTATAAATATGAATCATTTGATTAGGTGTGAAGTGCAAGATAGGGAGAATGAAAGTGATGTCACTTTGTCTCATAAACATTCCCATGAAAAAGGGGCATGCTGGAGCATCGCCCGGCTTCTGAGCTGCTTTATTAAGTGAGGAATAAAACATGACAAGACTTGCGGTCACAGGGAACGCCAGGGTTCTGCGCTGTGATGCGACCCGACATGAAGCGAATCTACTGGAACTTCTCTGAAGCTGTTTACTGGGTTGTTTATTTCCTTATTTGAAACCTGAAATGACACATCAGTGACAGTGACACATCAAACTGTTGTTTTTATCCCATTGATGTTAAATTTTTTGTTTAACATTTTCTGAGATTTAGTTAGTTCTGTTGTTTTTTTTGAAGGAGTCTCCAGTGCCAGTATCAGGGCTTTGTTAGAGTCAGGGGTGAAGCTGTAGCTCGTTTCTCCATGAGAACTTCGAGGCAGATTGATGTTGTATTAGAGAAATAAAGCACATCAGAATGTCCTGTTATTGGAAAATACCTCGCAGCAATCCCCGGTTGCATCACACCCCTACATTATTGCTTATTTTTCTATAACAGCATGATTTTTTGGATAATGCAAGTTACACACGTTTTCTCCCGAAATGCAAAAAAAAAAAAAAGCAGTAGAAATGAAAAACTCTACGTCTGAATAAGCAGCGTGTTAAGATGTGAACAATAAGGATTTCTCAGAGAGCAGTCCTGAATATGAGAGAAAGAGAAAAGTGTGTTCACCAGGCGATGTTTTAGCTCCCTGTGGAATGTGACTCCAACTTTTGCACTATCCCATAAGCCTGTTGGGTTGCGGCCAACATTCCCTAAAACGCACCTGGGTGAAATCACACCATGGCTTTTTTTCCCCTCCACGCTCTATTTACAGCACATCTAGGGACTGAGAAGAGCTCCAGGATTAGCCGTGCTTTTTTAGTGCGAGCAATAAATGCGGGATCTGTGCAGATTCTGTCTCATGTCTGGGTTCACCGTGAGAAATCGAACTCCAAAGACGTGCACCCTGGAGATATTTCCAGCGCAGGGTTGTTAATAGCCGATTGCAACACATACATAGACATAACCTCCATTCTGACATTGGTGTGTGTGTGTGTGTGTGGAGATAAAACTGGGCCGTCTTGGATTTTGATGTAGGCCGCAGAGCAAATGAACGAGCAACGCTGCCTCCTAGAGGCCATCACAATGCTGCCTGTATATTAGCAGCGGTGCGAAAGGTACAACAGCTTGTTTAAAAGTTTTATTAGTTGTGTCATTTTTACCCCCACATACAAAGAGTCGTCTCCGTAATAAACTGAACGCATCTACTTTTATAACATCAGTCTTGCTTTCATCTTGAGAGCACTTAGCATCAGAACCACCATCTGGTTACACAATATCGTTAACCTTAATCCAGGATTTAAGCTGTGGTGGTGACTTGAACAATGTGTGTGTGTGTGTGTGTGTGTGTGCATGTGTGTGGCTGTGGCTTTTTATGTGGGTTTTTTGTTCAGTTGTTGTTACCACATGTGTTTTAAAAAAGAAATTAGGTTTGTTCTGAGTGATGTGGCTCCGTCTAATCACACACAGAAATCTGTTTCATTACTATCGCTCAGTTTAACATCGAAACTAGTCTCTAGTCATGTGTTGAAAATAACAAAAATAACAAATAATAAAATAAATACCCTGTAAAAATGGGTGTTTAAGTCTTTATCAGACTCGTGCATCAAACAATATTCTTACACTATGATGTAGACAAGAATTGCGACAAATGTTGTGACAAATTTGGAAGCACTCAATCACATACGGCCGAAACACAGTACTGGTGCTGAGTTCATTTTTTTTTTTTACATTTATGTTATACATACAATGCAGAAAATGTGTGTGCCAAAGAAGCTACTTTTGAAGTTTCTGAAACATGGAAGTGACCGATCTCGCTTCCCTAAACATTTTAAGTTGCTAACTTCAGCCATTTTGGAATCATGACTTGGCCATTTTGACCAAAATTGGCCAATTTTCAGCATTATACTGTCTCGATTCAAACAATAAAATGCAAATTATTCATATTTCTTTATGAGTATTGATGCTAAAATTGGTGTAAGCTTATAGAAGCATCTGACCTGTAAAAAATTGTTGTTTAAATTTATTTCTGGTAAAAGCTTAAAGAGCAAAAAATCCGAAGTGTCCGTAACCATGTCAAATTCAAGATGGAATATCTGAACAGTTTCTGCTTTTTTAGAATAATACACTTTTTCAGGTTTTGTCTTCTCCTGTGAAATCTAAATTGGCCAAGTTTCCTCTGAAAGACAATTAAGATCATTGAAGGATTTGAATTCAAAAAAGTTACAGACACTAAAACATAAAATGGCATTAAATTGTCTTTAGCAAATGTGTTTCTTTTTATCTAATAATACAAATATATATATTTTAAATTATCACACATCAAAACAAAACAAACATCAGAGAAATTAATATATATAAAAAGAACATGTCAATATTATCAGACACACAGCATCAGCTGCCCATATACACACTTCACACTTTACTTCCAACTTTATATTTTATTTATGTCTGGATGGAATTAAAGCCAACATGGTGCACTGGTATAAGAAAATATTCAGTGATTATTAGTTTGGTGTGTTGCAAACAGTTTTGTATACTGTATAAGAAAGAACAACACATCACAGTTCCTGTTATCACTGACCTTATAGCCGCTGTAAGCAGTTACTCCCTTACAAGCCTCTCATTTTTCTCTCTCTCTCTTCATAATAATAATAATAATAATAATAATAATAATTAAAAGACAGTTTGACTTATTTACAATAGAAATAATAAATTAGTATATTTTGTAGACTGCCCCGCCCCCCTCCCAAAAAGTCACCATTTCAGAAGGGTCAAATTATTGGTTGCATCAAGCAAAGAAAACAACTAAGTTGATTTGAAATTACTGGAACTGGGTTAAAAAAAAAAAAAAAAACTCCTGGAGAGACAGAGCTGAACTGTTAGCTTTGTGATGGAAATGTGACAGGAAAGAAAAAGTGTGAATATAGATCACTTAAACACTTGCTGAAGCTGCATGGTAAGAAAAATCAACAGTAGAACTCAGAGATATGTTTAATAGTAAAAGTAAGAGCATTTACACACACAGACACACACACAGACACACACACAAACAATGTGATGAGAACTCACAGGATTGGGACTAAACAGCTGTGTGTTCCACTTGTTAAAGAAAACCACTTGATAGTGAAACTCATCAGGAAAAAAAGGCTTCAGTTGGCTAGAGATCAAACCTAAAGACTGGACTCTGACCTTTAATGATTAAAAACTACTTTTAGCGACTTTTTGGCTGATCAGTGTATGAACTTGTTCTTTCAGCATTATTGTGGGTATCATGTGGTTAGAGATAATTAATCAACGCCTTCTGATTAAACATATGAGAATTTAACAGAGCCGTGTCAAATATACTGTAAGACCTTTAGAAGATCTTGAAGACGCTTAGACAGTTCACTTGCCGTGTGGACGTTAGTTCGGCACCAGGTAGAGAGCGACACGCCATGGCACTCGCGTCCAAAATATTTCAGAAAGGAAAAGATAAAAAGGAAGGGATTTCAGAAAAGAGAGGAGTATAGACATTTGTAATAATAATAATAATAATAATAACAATTTCTCCACCTTGTGTGATTGTTGTCTGGAAGAGAAACAGTTTTCGGTTTTACGCCATAAGGTGAAGCGGGTCCTGAGTTTTCCTCAGACTAGTCACCACAGTTACCATCTCGCCATTTTCTCTCAGTCAGCTTCAGACTCCCATAACATTCCCTCCGGCACAAACACATCCCACGCTGTCACACTATCACATCTTCAGCTGTTTAGTTTCGCTGTTCGTGGCTGACAAGTGTCGAACTTGTCCTTACATCAAACAAAAAACACACTGAGATGCCACTTTTCTGATGTTTATCATGAACAGGACATTGAGCCATATTTGCGTGGATTGCTTTGGTTCTTGACCATATCATAGCTAGCTGGATAAACGCACGTATACACTGGTGTATATTATATTGCTCTCAGTGCTATCCTCCCAGTGTAAATAATCACCGACACCGTCACAGCTGTATGGAGTGGGAGAGACAATATGGACGATGTGTCCTGTAGGTTTAATCAAAGTTAAAACTGCCTCATGACTTCAGTGTGTGGCAAAGACTTCAAACCTTGGCTTATAACGCCTCCTAGTGTCACTATTATATATGACACTTTCACATCCTAAGTCTCTCTGCTCCAGAGTTTACCTTCTCATTGCTTCAACACGGTGATTATATACACCTGGAAAAAAGCAAAAACTTTCATTCAGTCACAGTTGTTACTGTGACTCTGTGGAAAGAAACCACCGAGAGCTGGTTTAGTTAATGGATGGAACACTAAATACTATGGAATATTAAATATTTATTGTTGTAGAGTAATTTCATCTATTATATTCAAATATCTGATATGGTTTCTCGATTACATTGAGAAAAAAAAATTCATGAGGATGAAGATCACTTAAGGACTCGTAACTTGAAACTTGAAATTGAAAAAAATTACACAAAATTTGATCCATGACATACAGTACATCTGGTGTGGAATATTTAATATTCCATTAACCAGGGCAGCAGCAAGATCTAAGCTTTTTGTATTTTCAATATCCATGAAATAAGATAAAATGTGAGTCTGTAAACATACCAAACAATGATGCGTACATATAAAATGTATCTATTATCATTTATATATTCCAAGAGTGCATGAATTGCACTGGTTTACGTAGAGCGGCACGAAAACCAGCCCCAAGCCTTGTTGCTGCAAGCAGGGCACCTTGTGGCAATAACTTTTGGATCGAATGATCTGATGTTGCAACACCAAGAAAAGAAAAAAAAAAAAAACTAAAATGGTTGCACAAGCCAGTGTAGTCTTAGTGTCAGTCCCAAGCCTGAATAAATTTGCATTAGAAAGGACATTTGGAGTAAAAACATGTGCCAAATCAATATGCCCTCATGAAAAAGATTTCCATACCTGATTGGTCGAGGCCCGTGTTAAAAATTACCTCCTCAGGTAGCATTGGTCAACAGGATTGTTGCTAGTGTTCCAGCTGCTCCCATCAAGGGGTCGCCCCAGTGGACCATCTGATCTGCACAACAACTTGGCCCAGGTTTCACACCAGATTCCCTTTCTGATGCAACCCTTCCATTTTATCCAGGCTTGGGACTGGCACTGCATCCAGTGGTTTGGGCATTGGCTGGGAATCAAACCCAAGCCTTATGTGTGGTAGGCGAGAAACCTACCACTGAGGCACCAATGCCCCTAGCATTGGTCAACAGGATATCTGCGGAAATTGGGCTACTGTTGACCAGAACATGGGGACAGAGCGGAGTAAGGTAGATAGTGAGAAAGTGAGGAGAGTTTCTGAGTGATGATTGTGAAACTGGAAGTGTAATAGGTAATGATAAATAGTAATGATGAATGTCATCAGTGCAAACGCTTCATAGGTAGGATGTGATGTGAAGGAGAAAGAAGATTTCTGGAGTGAGTTAGACAAATTGGTAGTGAGTGTCCCCAAAGAAGAAGGATTGCTGATTGGAGCGACCTTAATGCGCATGATAAAGAACTGAGATGATGAGGAGGTGACAGATAGGTATGAGGTCCAGGAAAGGTATGTAGAAGGACAAATTATTGTAGTTGCATTGGTCGCAGGGGGTAATGTAGCTATACATCATTGGATGGTGGTCTTTGGGATTGGGATTGGCACAGACGAATAAAAGAAGAGTGAGGACTGAACCTAGAATTAGATGGTGGAAGCTGAAGAAGGAAGATTTTTGTGTCAAATTCAAAGAAGAACTGACTCAGGTACTGGGTAGTAGTGAAGAGATGCTGGATGACTGGTCAGCTACTGTAAGTGATAAAGGAGACAGCTAGAAAGGTATATGGCATAACATCAGGACAGAGAAAGGAAGATAAGGAAACTTCGAATGAGGAAAAACAGGAAAGAAGAAAGAATTGTGATAGTATGAGGAATGAGGAGAGTAGACAGGAGTGTAAGGAGATGAAATATAAGGAGAAGAGGGAAGTTGTATGAGAAGCTTAACCCAAAGGAAGGAGAAAATGTTTTATATCAACTAGCCAGACAGATTGACCGAGTGGGGAAGGATGTACTACAGGCTAAGCTGATAAAAATGATGAAGAGTGGAAAAGCAGTTAGTCCGGATGGCAAAGGAGTTGCTTACTAGATTATTTAACAAGATTTTAGAAAATGAGTTGAAGCCTGATGAGTGGAAAAGAATGTTGTAGTTTCAGTCCTTAAGAACAAGGAGGACGTGCAGATCTGCAGCAACTACAGACGCCATGTTTGCTTCGAGAATTTCGATGTATATAGAAGGCCATAAAGAGTTGCATTGTGTGTTTGTAGATCTAGAGGAAGCGTATGACAGGGTCCAAGAGATGAACGCAAGAGATGTTGCAAGATAGGTACCAGGTCAGAGTTAAAGCAGTAAGACCGACTGGTTTAAGATGGAGGTGGGACTGCACCAGGGATCTGCTCTCAGCCCCTGCAGTGGTCAGGACATCCAGGAAGTTGGAGTGATGAAGTAAGATGTGGTAGACAGAGTTAGATGGAGACAAACAGTCCCCCGTGGTGACCCCCAAAGGGAGCATCTACAGTAAAAGACGAAGAAGACCCAAAAAGGTTAAGGTCCAAGAGGTAACAATATGTACTGGAAACAACAGACCTATCAGAGAGTAAGATGTCCAGATGCTGCCGGGAGAGAGAGCAAAAACGTATTTTTCATTACATATCCTGCACTTTATAAAGCAAACAGATATATAAAGAATCCTTCCCATAAGGAATTGACTGTGATAGAACTATAATCACATACTGTGATTAGATACTGTAAAAAGATCACATACTGAATGAAATTTCTTTTTCAGATGGCTTCTGCCTGTGTGTTCAGTAACTCCACCAACGGGAATTCCCAAAATGACACTTTCCTGGACTCAGAATTCCGCTACACACTCTTCCCCGCTTTTTATGGTGTGGTGTTTGTAATAGGGCTTGTAGCCAATGCATATGCCTTCTTTGTCCTGCATCACATGCGAGACTCCAGGGCTATGAATGAGATACGCATCTACATGACTAACCTGACCGTGGCGGACCTTCTCTTCGTCTGTGTTCTTCCTTTTTGGATTGACTATTATAGAAATTGTGGCAACTGGACCTACTCAGACCCTCTGTGTCGCATTAGCGGCTCTCTGTTCTTCATCAACACCTACGGCTCTGTCCTCTTCCTCACTGTCATCAGCGTCAATCGCTACTGGGCTGTGACTCGGCCACTGGTGGCCGCTTCCTCCGACTGCTGGAAACGCGGTGTAATTATCTCAGTGATCATCTGGGCTATTATCCTGGCACCGGCCGCGTATAATTTTGTTGATCCTGGCATCCAGAAAGACCGGCATACCAACGTCTCACGATGCTTCGAGGGCTACCATGATCCTGAATCAAAGGACCCTGTTATTGCTTTCCACTTTATCATCATCGGCCTGTTTTTTATAGTCTTCTTCCTTGTGATTTTGTGCAACGTCCTCATCGCTCGCGCCCTCCTATCACAGCCTATCAGTCAGCCAAGACGGCTCCACATTACCAAATGTCGCGCCTTGCGGATGCTCTGTGCGGTTGTAGGCGTGTTTGTAGTTTGTTTCGTTCCTCATCACGTGGTTCAGGGACCCTGGACGCTGGCTGTCCTGAAGAAGACCGACTGGAGTGCAGAAACCCAGCAGTATCTGAATGACGCCCACCAAGTCACGCTGCTCCTCATGGGGTTGAACTGCATCCTGGACCCAGTCGTGTACTGCTTTTCAACCAGGAAGTTCCGCAAATACATTGAGGGTCACCTTAAAAAATGTAAGCGGGGGAAAAAAACTGCTCCAGTCAGCACCAGCACCGCAAGGGTTGTCTGTGAAAATCAGGAATCTGAAGTGAAGAACTGAGTTTCTTTGAACAGAAGGAGTAGCAGAGATTTAAAAGACCAGGAGGAGAACAAGAAGACTCCATGCAAACAAACTGGAGGTGAAATTCAAGCCATTAACCATGGATTTTTATTATTTATTCAGTTTTCCTGCTCCACCTCATCCACAAGCTAATATTAGAGACCTTTGCTCTTTATTCAGGTTTATTTTACAGCAATAAAAGCAAATCTGGAACTTAGCAGTTATGGTTATTTGGTTATGCTTATGAATATTATTTGTGTGCACAAGAGAAAAAAATCTCAGTCAAACATACAGTAAGTGGGACAGCATGATGAAGACGATGAAAATATACTGATAAAGTGTGGACATAGTATCTGTTTTCATATTTAAACACATATTATGACGTGTTTTATTTCAATTTTATTGGAAGTATAATAAAATAAATAAAAATGTTTCAACTTTGGAAGACTAACACTTACACACATAATAGAATCCAAAGGTTAATGAGTTATGGTTTTCATTTCCTTGAGGCTGAGGTACACATGTACACACACACACCAAGGTGGGAAACCCAGAACCAGGAAGGTTTTGAGGCCACATTGCTAATCACTAATCACCACCATGCTGCCTAAAGTATGTGTATTTTTATTAAGCAGCACACTAATTGCACATTTGAATAAACGTCATTTTGGTAAGGGCAGTGGGTCCTGGTGTCAGCTCATCCTCAGGTAAGCGGCACATGCACCTGACTGCCCATGTGATGTAAAAGGTGAATTCATCTGAAAGTTTAAAACAACCATCAGCTTATCAAGAAGCATAAAATGTTTATTTTATACATTTAACCAAGTAATATAAAATACTGCCATTTCATTTATGCAATAAAAACTATATATATATATATATATATATATATATAATTACTAATAGTAACTAACTAACATATAACTTATATCCAAGCTAAGACTGAATGTAATCATCCCCATAGTTTCCCCATTGTTGAGAAAATTTCATGCAAATGAAAAACAAATTCTGTGGTTTAGACTTTTTATATAACAGTTAAATGCATTTAGTCCTTCGGCTGTTGTCTAGCTATTACTGTTGGAGTGTTAAAATGTGTCATTATAACAGTGATTATTTTCAGTAAACTGTATATACACAATGGGGAAAATAATTATTTGAATTCTGGCAGTTTTTGTAAGTTTGCCCACTTATAAAGAAATAAAGGGTCTATAATTTTTCTCAACAATATTTTTATTGATTTTAAACAGGGATATAACAGGGTAAACATGTAATGTTTCAATACAGATTTTATAACCCCCTTATAAACCCTATAGCATCCACCCCGTCCCTCCCTGACTCCAAGCCAGTTTTACATGCCTAAGAAAGGCTAGACGCCAGGCATTAAAAAAAAGGAGAAAAACGAAGAAAAAAGGGGTCTATAATTTTTATCATAGTTTTACTTTTAGTAATGTTTTTTGTTTTTCGTGTCTAATGCCTCTATTCATTCAGACGTACAACAGAGGGCTTAAGCTCATAGTGACGTGAACTGTAAGAGCAGCCCTGTGTCCCTCTGGAAAACTGGAGGAGGAACAATTGTTGGAAAAAATAAAGAAAAATAATAATCATTTAAAGAATAAGAAGAATTCACTAACAATACTGTGTCTAAAATATCAGTTACACAATATTTAAGGTCAAAGATAAAGATAATTATTCTGCATTATTTACTCACTCTCATATCTCATGTTGTTTCCAGTCCATATGATTTCCCTCAATAAGTGAAGCACAAAATGACAAATTTGGCTGAAAATCCATGACATTTTCTGCTAAAGTAACAAAAGATACTGTAAAAAACAAGTAAAATGTTTAAATATCTGCATCTCTTTTATGGATGCATTTCAACATGTTTTATGACATAGTCAAATATGTCAAAACTGTGATTTGTGTATTTACATGGTATATTTAGCAACTTTAAAAAAAAAATCATGTCAGTGTGTAAATTATGCTAAGAAACAAAACATAACTGCCTTTCTGTAATGATAAAAAAATCGTTACAAAATTAAAATTAATTATAGTACCTTATAGTACCTTAAAACCTTTGAGTCAATTTCTTTCACGATCATTTAACGCGATTGACTAGAATTCGACATTCATCTCGTGTAGAATAATCATAGAGTGTAAACAAGATTTATCTTGCGATAATAGACACCTTCTCTTGAACAACTGCATAGACAGAGCAGTAACAGCGACAACTGGAGGAAACAGACGAGCACCAACGACCAACACTTTCACACTAAACGAGTCAAACAAATAATTGAAAATTAAACTGTTTAGACGGTTTTGTAGCATATTTCAATATTAAAGATTGAGTAAAGTTTATATCTGCAAATTAATGTGGTTGAGTACGTAATTCTTCGTTATTTTTGTCTTACGGGATGTAAAGAAAGCTACTGTAATGTTAGTTCAATCAGGGTTATTTGCTTACATAACGATATGAAAAGTTAAATGTGATATTTTCTTACAAGATAGATTGTTTTAGTGACATAAATCTATACCACATACCACAGAAAGGTTGAGGTGTTTTTTCCTGCCCAATTAGTCACTTCCTGTTGTATTTAAAATATTTAAGTTTGAGAAAAAAATTTATTGTATATATTCATATATGAATTTCATTAAACTGACAGTGTTTAATTTTAGAAGGCAAATGGCTACATTCTTAACAACTAAACACTGAAATAAAAAAAAATTATTGTAATAAAAGAAAACTACTATAATTTCTTACAAAATGTGAGTTTAATATTTACTCAATATATTAGAACACATGATGAAAACATTTATGACACAAATGTTATTTTTCTTTATTTTTTTGTATTTCATATATATGTACATTTGTCAAAAATCCTAGCTTGAGCAGCATTCTTCCCCACAACATGAAATGATTTCACATACACAGTATTGCATTTTGGTTGCAGTTGGTTACACTGTATCTGAAGTTATTTCTGAAAATACCTGGTCCAACGTTTTATGGTTTTATATTATCATATTAAAAAGTTCATTTTATCATGAATAAAATAATAAGATTATAAAAACAGTTGTCTTTTATAACATCACTGTGGTAAACCATGTTCATCTGACCAAGGTGTTGAGGCAGTTTGTACAAATCTCAAATCGTTCTCTGGCTTAACTGATTCTGATTCAGACATAAAAGCTCCTCCATCTTCAGTTTTATTTCCTCTGCACTCGGTCTGTCTTCTGGTGTAAGGGACAGCATCGTCTTAATGAACTTATTCTGGAAAAGAAGGTTAACAACATTATAGGCTAAACATGGTCCAGTTATTTTTTTGAAGATAAAATTATGTTTCTTACTTCAGTCAGATAACGGTCACAGAAACCTTCTGGAAATATTTGATTTCTCAGATCTTGACACAGCTGCAACGTCAAAAATACATGAATTAATTGAAAACAAACACTTTTTGAAAATATGACTAAAGCTATTATTGATGACTGTCATAAAATTCTACTGACCTTCTCTCTTTCCGTACCAGTCGACAATTTCCACAACATCTCGAACCATATGAGTCCAAGGGGGAAAATGTCTGTTTTTTCATTGTAACTCTTACTGTCCTACAATAAAAAATATATTTCTTCAATTACTGACTTTATTATTAATATAATATGTAAAATAAATATATTTTAAAAAATGTAGTTATTTTTGCATATTTAGACAAAATATTTCAAATATCCTCATGAAAGTCACCCATATAAACAAAGCACTACTGCTGTAACCTTCTGAGTAAACCTACAAACCTAGTAAAGAGGTCTGACCTGTTCAGGACTCATATATGATGGTGTTCCTTTTCCCTCTGTCCTATATATAGCGGCCATGCTGTGATTCTCCTGAACCGCCACCAGCCCAAAGTCCCCGATCTTCACCTTCCCATTGGAGCTGAACAATATGTTATCAGGCTAAAATGAAAGTACATGAGTAAATGTGGAGAAAAGCACATTTGCTCAAACACAACAGTCAGCAATGAAGAAAATACCTTCAGGTCTCTGTGGATGAGTTTTTTCGAATGGATGTATTCCACACCAGTGATGATCTCATAAAATATTTTATTAGTTTCCACTGTGTCTCTCTGTTTATGCATACGATTTCTGTCCTCTATCCATGAAGTCAGTGTTCCTCCCTCGCAGAACTCCATCTGAATGAATAAATACGTCCTGCTGTGGAATGAAGAGAGAGAGAATAGACATATCCAGTATTAGGTCATACCTTACATTTTTTTCATATCATAATTATTTTATTAAGAAGTGTTTATATTGTAGCCAGTGTTTCTTGTAGCATATCATTCATAATTCATTTTAATCCCATTGCCACTCAATTAAAATTGAGTTAAATGTGTTGAAATTCGATATGGTTAAATGTAACAAAACCAAATGCAACTCTGAAAAACAATATTTTAAATGTTACTGTGAATACACTTTATGTCTATGCTGCTAAAATCATTTGTGAACTTGCATTCATAAACCTTAAAATATAAAATAAAATTTTTCTCATTTTATTGTGTCAACCAATTATTGTAAATGGACCACTATTAAACGATTTAGCAGACTCTCTGAGAATAGACACATTTGTATATTTACATACTTTGCATAAACTTCGCTTTCTCAAAATAATTTTAAAAAAGTGTCTCAGAAAGACTGATAGACATACCCATTCAAACTCAGACTTGCCATTCCTGATATGTCAAGATCTTCATCATCTTCTTTATCATCACACTCTTCAGGGCCAGGTCTCTCAAAGATCACGCTATCTGATGAAGTGCTGAACATAAAACATAAACGTCATTACCGAGAAGCACTGAACGGTTCTATCAGAAGCGCTGGAGATTTGCCTACTTGGTCAGTTGGTTTCCTTCATCTGTCCAGTTTTCAGAATCTGGCCAACATGTGATGTACCGCACTATGTTTGGGTGATCTAGATGGGCCAAAGCCTTCACCTCAGAATCAGCCTCCCTATTTCAAAATAAATGAATGCATGAATAAAGAAATAGAAAAATGGATAAATGAACAAACAAACAAACAAACAAATACTTCAAAACATGAATGACTGAATAAATTAACAAAACCATGTATGAATAAATACTTCAGGAATATATGGGTCAATGACATGACCCTGTCCATTTGCATTTTTATCCATTAAAAATAAGTTTAAATTCATAAAAACATCCCACATATTTGAAGTTCCTCTTCCATGTACTGTATGTACTCACTTTAACTTTTTATATGGAATTTTTTTTTTATTATTTAAAGTGTCAAAATATCATATGGTGTGTCCAACCAAAGTCTTTTAAATAACTCTACATTTATTCACAATTATTTTATGTACATATCGCACTACATGATTTTCAAAGTTTACTACATTTAAGAATGGCAACTCTGACATTATAGGACATAAGTATGAGATCATTCTTTACAAAAACTCAATGCAAATAGTTTGTTTAAGACATTAATTACTGAAAACTTAAAAAAAAAAATCTTAAGCATGTTGAAATGAATTAATTTTAAGATAAATCACAGTTGCACCACATGACATTTTTTTTTAGGGCCGTGGCCAATTATTCAAGATGAAAAAAATTTTTTTTAAAAATTAATTTAATATGTGTACGCAACGTTCTTAATGTATGAACAATTGCAACAGATATTATTATTAGTTTGTTTTTTTTAATTGTCCCATATACATACTATACGACATACCCAGTTAAGTCGACTTTCTTTACAGCGTAGATCTTGCCATCAAACTTATGTTTGACTTTATAAACGTCTCCAAAGCCTCCAGAACCAAGCTTTTTGATCACATCAAAACTTTCAGACAATCTAAGAACAGATGATACATAAATGTCAATCAGGAATATCCAGCATGACATCATAGTGCATCATTACTATAAAAATCCTTATCCTTTAAAAATATTTCTCTTGTTCTATCTGATTTTAAAAAGTTAAACAAGTTATTTGGGTTTGATTGAGTACTCACCCTGATAAGGAGGCCAGACTATGATCTCTGGGAAATAAGAACAAATAAACCTAATCATTTACATTACAGTGTTATTGTAAATCACAATTATTGGTGTTTTTATTATTAAAATAAAATTAACACAAACCTCTCTTCGGTTTTCTCCCCCTCATTCAGTGTCCACATGTGGGTTCTGCTGCATTTCTGTACTTGGCCCTTCTTCATCATACTGTATAGCTGTTTATTGACTGATTTGGTTCGCTGTTTCAGGGCTCCGGCGATCTGAGACGCTTTTAAACCTCCAGATTTGAGCAAATTCTTCACGCGCTCCTCTTCACGCGGGGCTTCCGTCGTCTGAGACGCAGCAGCACCTTCATGTTCTTCTTCATGTTCTTCTTCTTCTTCGTCTGTTTTCTGACTCTTGTTTTCCAGAAGGTTCCACACAGGACGCTGTTCGTCGGTTCTGAACACCTTCTTTGATCTCTCCAGGTTGTAGAGGTATTTATTCACGAGCTTTTTATCTCCAGCGAATTCTTTAGAAATGACCAGCGCGGTGCTTTTTCCTTTTTTCCTCAAGTATTCGCAGATCTTCTCCTCCATTTCAGCGTCGGCAGACATTTCGCGCCTTTAAATGTGTAAATCTAGTTGAGGAAGCTGCTGTCAGGTGGTTATATTCCACTATAGAGACTCTAGTAGTAATGTCTGACTTCCGTCTCGGTATTTAACTCAGGCTGCTCTGGCTTTCAGTTTCGATTCCTGCTCGCTTTCCTTACAGTAACCCTCCCATCACTAGGTTTCAACTGTCACTACAGTAAACATTCATTTTAATGTTTCAGTTTCCTGTTTAAAGTAGCAAACTGTACAGGCTAACACAGCTGTGTATATTAATGGAGGTGGCGATTTAAAATCTAACGTACATATAGCTTATAGTAGAAAAAAGAAACATTTCATGACTTAAGTAATAGTTAAATCATTCATTTTTATTTTTAAAAGCCAAAAAAATGCAAAATACAGTTGGCTGGTTTGGCTGACAGACTTTAAATTCAATGACATTTATTTATCTCATGACGTCATGACATTGACGTCACCACATGTATTGCCAGATTTAAAGGCAAAGGTCCTTTCTGTCATTACAGTTGATGGTCATTACAGTTGATGGTCTTCCATGGTATATATACTGTATATATATCAGGGCATGACATTAACTTTTTTGCTCACTGGCCAATGTGGCTAGTGGATTTCCGGAGTCACTCGCCATTCAGCCTT